>CM077168.1:57322498-57602498 GCA_039654105.1 Coreius guichenoti | reverse complement strand
ACTTTGACGTGTTTTAATGCGCGTGGAACATTCGAGTCGCATTCAAACACTGGAGCGGAGCGAGTTGCCATGGAAACGGAGCAGCAACAACAACTGACAAATGGCAAAACTCCTGCTCTCACTGTTTCACTGCTTTCCGGTGAGTTTGGTCTCTAAAAACACACAAATACGTTCCTGACACTTTTCTTACGTGTAATTGAGTGAATATTTACTTTATAGATTTAGTGTCTTCGGAAAAAGTCTGTTAGCATCTCAACCGTTTTCAGAAGAGGTAATGTTAACTCTATAGACTTTAGCTCTCGTTTATGAAAGTTTGGCTTTTAATCACATCTTTATGATGAGAGGTTTTGATAGTTTTGTAAAGGTTTTGCTGGCAATTTTTCGATGGGTGATTGGAAGTTGGATAATTTATTTAACAAACGTAACGTTACTGTTAATCGTGACGTCACTTACATTGAGCATGAAAACTGGCTGAAACAAGTTTAAATGTATTTTAAACTTTTATTGTTAACAAATATTGATAAAACATTGTTATCATGCTGCAACAATCGGTTTGCATAACCAAAGAATTTCTGTACAAACTGTCAGAAACAGTCTTAGGGAAGCTCATCTGCATGCTCGTCGTCCTCATCGGGGTCTCGATCTGACTGCAGTTCGTCATCGTAACCGACTTGAGTGGGCAAATGCTCACATCCGATGGCGTCTGGCTCTTTGGAGAGGTGTTCTCTTCACGGATGAATCCTGGTTTTCATTGTACAGGGCAGATGGCAGACAGCGTGTATGGCGTCGTGTGAGTGAGCGGTTTGCTGATGTCAATGTTGTGGATCGAGTGGCCCATGGTGGCGGTGGGGTTATGGTATGGGCAGGTGTATGTTATGGACAACGAACACAGGTGCATTTTATTGATGGCATTTTGAATGCACAGAGATACCGTGACGAGATCCTGAGGCCCATTGTTGTGCCATTCGTCCACGACCATCACCTCATGTTGCAGCATGATAATGCACGGCCCCATGTTGCAAGGATCTGTACACAATTCCTGGAAGCTGAAAACATCCCAGTTCTTGCATGGCCAGCATACTCACCAGACATGTCACCCATTGAGCATGTTTGGGATGCTCTGGATCGGCGTATACGATAGCGTGTTCCAGTTCCTGCCAATATCCAGCAACTCCGCACAGCCATTGAAGAGGAGTGGACCAACATCCCACAGGCCACAATCAACAACCTGATCAACTCTATGTGAAGGAGATGTGTTGCACTGCGTGAGGCAAATGGTGGTCGCACCAGATATTGACTTTTTTTTTTGGACCCCCCGGGACCCCCCCGGCCCGGACCCTCCCAATACAGTAAAACTGCACATTTTAGAGTGGCCTTTTATTGTGGCCAGCCTAAGGCACACCTGTGCAATAATCATGCTGTCTAATCAGCATCTTGATATGCCACACCTGTGAGGTGGATGGATTATCTCGGCAAAGGAGAAGTGCTCACTAACACAGATTTAGACAGATTTGTGAACAATATTTGAGAGAAATAGGCCTTTTGTGTACATAGAAAAAGTCTTAGATCTTTGAGTTCAGCTCATGAAAAATGGGGGCAAAAACAAAAGTGTTGTGTTTATAATTTTGTTCAGTGTATAACCTTTTCTGAAGGAAGCTGCTGACAGAAGTAGGAAACACAGGTGAGCTGAGAAATAACTTCATATCCATTTTTTTCCACAATAATTTTCACATATATCACCATGCATCTATTATTTTCGTCTTTTTTATTTTCTCAATTTTACATTCGTTTATTTCTGTCATTTATTTTAAGAAAGCTTTGATATCCAAACATGGCCTAAGTGACACTGTATGAGCAATATTAAATGAATAAGTAAACATAAAAACATAAATTCTGTTATCCTGTATATTGTATACTAAATATTGCTGGCTCTGTGACAAATTATTTATGTTCCTAGATACTTCCATGCTGATGCCCTTGAGCGGATCTCCTGTCAGACAACATCTCTAAGGCACTATGAACCATGTGACTAGTAAGTAAAACCTCAGACATACACTAATGTTCAAAAGTGTGGTGTTGGTACAATTTTGTATGTTTCGAAAGAGTCTCTTATGCTCACCAAGACTGAATTTATTTTATTAAAATTACAGTAAAACAATGAAATAACATATTATATAATGCTAATATTGTGAAATAATATTAAAGTTTAAAATAACTGTAATTTATTCCTGTGATCAAAGCTAAATTTTCAACATCATTACTCCAGTCTTCAGTGTCACATGATCCTTCAGAAATCATTCTAGTCAAGTCAAGTCACCTTTATTTATATAGCGCTTTCTACAATGCAGATTGTTTCAAAGCAGCTTCACAGTGGTAACAGGAAAATAATGCAACAGAATTTGATTCGGCTGTACAGCCGCTCTGGAGAAAACGGTGATGTCATCGTCCAGCTCAGTTCAGTTCTCATACAGTGTCAATGCAGGCGGATCAGTAATATAGTTGAATATTTAGTTTCCCCAACTAAGCAAGCCAAAAGCCAAAGGCGACAGAGGCGACGGTGGCAAGGAACCCAAACTCCATCAGTGACAGGATGGAGAAAAAAACCTTGGGAGAAACCAGGATCAGTTGGGGTGCCAGTTCTCCTCTGGCCAACGAACAAACAGTGTATGATTATGATTCAGGCAACATTACAGGTCAGAAGTCATATTAGATCGGAACATTCAGAGTATTTGTCCAGTTCCATCTGGTTGAAGATCGGAGACATCACGCATGAGACGGGTTTGTTGAGGATCAGAGTCACTGGATGTCGTGTCGATGAGGCCATCACAGAGGAGAGTCTAGTGGACACGGTCTCTGCAGACACTTCAGGGATGCATTGGTCGTGTCTAGGTGCAGGTCCACATCTGATCTGGATACGGCCCGGATCCGGCAGACTACTGTAAACCTCCGGCTGACCTAGTTAATGCAGCCTAAAACAATCATTTAACTGATTTGAATAATATAAATTAAAAATGTTTTATGTGTATGCCATAGTAAAGAGATGTGTTTTTAGTCTAGATTTAAACTGACAGAGTGTGTCTGCTTCCCGAACAATGCTAGGAAGACTGTTCCAGAGTTTAGGTGCTAAATAGGAAAAGGATCGACCGCCTGCAGTTGATTTTGATATTCTAGGTATTATCAACTGGCCAGAATTTTGAGACCGCAATAGACGTGATGGAGTATAATGCGTTAAGAGCTCGCTCAAGTACTGGGGAGCTAGACCATTTAGTGCTTTGTAAGTAATCAGCAAGATTTTAAAATGTATACGATGTTTAATAGGGAGCCAATGCAGTGTTGCCAGAACCGGGCTAATATGGTCTTACTTCCTGGTTCTAGTAAGAACTCTAGCTGCTGCGTTTTGGACCAGCTGCAGTTTATTTATTAAGCGAGCAGGGCAACCACCCAGTAGAGCATTACAATAATCTAGCCTTGAGGTCATGAACGCATGAACTAACTGTTCAGCATTTTGCATTGAAAGCATGTGCTGTAATTTAGATATATTTTTAAGATGGTAGAATGCAGTTTTACAGATGCTAGAAACGTGGCTTTCAAATGAGAGATCGGTATCAAAGAGCACACCCAGGTTCCTAACTGACGACGAGGACTTGACAAAGCAGCCATCGAGTGTTAGACAGTATTCTAGGCTACTACTTGTGGAGTTTTTTTTGTCCAATGATTAAAAATTCATTTTTTTCTGAATTAAGTTGCAGGAAATTACTAGTCATCCAATTTTTTATATCAGCTATGCATTCCGTTAATCTTGTGAATCGGTAAGTTTCGTCAGGGCGTGAAGAAATATAGAGCTGAGTATCGTCAGCATAACAATGAAAACTAACGCCATGCTTCCTAATGATATCTCCCAGTGGTAGCATGTACAGGGTGAAAAGCAACGGTCCTAGCACTGAGCCCTGCGGTACTCCATACTGAACTTGTGATCGGTGTGACATCTCTTCATTTACTGCTACAAACTGATAACGGTCAGATAAGTATGATTTAAACCATGCCAACGCAATTCCACTAATGCCAACATAATTTTCGAGTCTATTCAAAAGAATGTTGTGGTCGATAGTATCAAATGCAGCACTAAGATCGAGTAACACTAACAGAGAGATACAACCACGATCGGATGATAAGAGCAAATCATTTGTAACTCTAATGAGAGCAGTCTCAGTACTATGATACGGTCTAAATCCTGACTGGAAATCCTCACAGATACCATTTCTTTCTAAGAAGGAGCATAGTTGTGAGGACACTGCCTTTTCTAGTATCTTTGACAGAAAGGGTAGATTTGAGATTTGGCCTGTAATTGACTAATTCTGTAGGATCAAGTTGCGTTTTTTTAATAAGGGGTTTAATAATAGCCAGCTTAAAGGTTTTCGGCACATATCCTAATGACAAAGATGAATTAATGATATTAAGAAGAGGATCTATGACCTCTGGAAGCATCTCTTTTAGTAGCTTAGTCGGTATAAGGTTGAGCATACAAGTTGTTGATTTAGATGATTTAACGAGTTTAGTCAATTCTTTCTCTCCTATAGCAGTGAATGAATGGAATTTTTCCTCAGTGACACTACAATGGACTGTCTGATGCGATACTGTAGTAGACGGCTGCATAGTTTTAACCCCTTCAGGGCTCGAAATTAACTTTTTTACTTGGTAGCACTGGTGCTCCCAACTTCAAAAAGATAGGAGCACCAGCTAAAATTTAGGAGCACCACAACTAAAATGTTTATATATTATATTATATTATATTATATGATGTTTAAATGTGTGTGTGTGTGTGTGGGTGTGTGTGTGTGTGTGTGTGTGTGTCATGTGCAAGTAAATCGGTCATTCAACTGTCAAAATAAAAATGTTGCTTGTCTGGAAAAAATATAATTTTTGTGTTATAAATATAATTTATTCTGAAGCAATATTCTCACCAGTGTTCAGTTTTATCATATTTCAATCTGCACATTTGTGATATTTACCCTGAGGGCATTTTTTTTACCTTTATAAAGGACATTTTTCCCTAATCTTATTGAATGTATGCTTCATCTTTCATTTTAAATTATTAAAATTGATCAATAAATTCAATTAGAATAATAAGACACTATAGGACTGTTGCACTGCATTTACACTGAAAAAATTACAACTGCATTGAATATTGAAGATTGTTTTAAATATATTTTGAATATGCAAATAAGAAATGTTGGAAAGAATGATACTTTAAACATGAAACTAAACCACCAGTAGGTGGCAGCAGGTGACCGTCTTAATGAGTGAGTCATTGAGTCATTCATTCAAATGATTTGTTCAAACGGCTGATTCATTCAAGAATGAGGCAGTTTATGAATGGTCATTGAATCTTTGAACTGATTCGTTCAGAACGCTGATTCATTCAGTAATGGAACAGTGTTGCTGTGAGATGCGCTGTGTTTCTGCTGTGATCTTTGTTTGGAACTATTTTCGCTGCTGAAACAGAACAAAAACAGTCATTATTGCGTCTAAAATGTAAGTGACTTGATTTTAACTTTATTGAACTCTTGTATGAAATCAATGTCAAATTTTCAATTGTGATGGTATTCAGGAAAACAACACTATTGATCTTGTGATGTTGCTTAACTTAAATATGTTAAAAATATAAAAACTCCACATTTGGAATTTTAACCGCAGTGTGTTAACTGAGTTTATTTGTGTGTGTTGTGCTTATTTGTTTTGATTTCTCCTCGAGAGGCTGCGTGAGCCTCAATAGCGTAACCTTGTTAACTTGTCAGTAACATTATAGTACATACATTATTATCCACCCATCAGAATCATTCTCGCGTTTTGGTGATTCCCTAGTTATTTTTTGGTATTGACGTTTTAATCAGGCTACTTGTCCGGTCGGGCAAGTAAAATTCTCTTACTTTCCCCTTCAAAAAAAAATCCTCCTCTCATCAGCTCTTTACATGTTGCGCACTAGTCAGCTCCCTGTCACGAGACTACAGAGCGCAGTGAAAGGGGGTGATTGATTGGTTAATATTAACCACTTAATCTTAATCTTAATTATTCTTTTATAGTTATTCTTTTGTTTGTATTCAGCCATTATAGCCTATTCAGGCATTCTGGATTGCCCATCAACCCCACATTCATCCCACTTTACATTAAAACCTATTATCTGAAGTCTTTCTTGCAAACAAATAAACAAAAAGGCATATTATTGGTACCTTATGTAAAATAGATCGTGAAATAGAATATAGCTCCTGGCTTGACAGGTGCATTTGAGCCACGATTAGCATTAAGCTACATACCACAATATAAAAGATTAATATTACACTTTAATTCAAAACTCACTTTAAACAACCAGCGAGTGTTTGTATTTACTTCCGATCGCGATCTTATGTGGATTTCAGTCATATAATGATGTTAAAATGTTATATTTAGCATTTTATATGGAGCTAATCGCTAGCATGTATACTAGAAACATTCTTTATTCATATGAAAATACACCAAATCACAAGAAAATCACACACAAACCATATGCCATCGTAATCGTGCATTTATTAGCTTCTTGTTTCACGTGTATAAACGTTTTGGCAATGTTTACAACGGAGAGATGAGAATGAGGAAGTATACGGAACAGCGTGACCAGATGGCGCAGGGATTGTCACGTTGAGTCACGTAAGATGATCGACAGCTGTACAGCGAATGAGCTCTGAGATCATAAGTGACGTCCAGCAGGAAGAATCAGACACAGAGCTCGCTCTGAACGTCTTTCAGCTCTTCAGATGGCATAATTCAGTGAGAAATGAATAGAAATGTTATTCTGTATGATGAAATATTTTGCAAACAAGTGATGATAAAACTATATTTGTCCAAATATGCGCACTTTTTGACTAAGAGCCCAAACGGACGCGGTCTAGTGCATGTATGTGACCACAAATAAAACAGAGAAGACGTGACTAGCTTTTTATTCTTGTTAATAGTCCATTCAAAATATTGTTCATTACAGATCGATTATTTTGCACTCCTGACATAAATTAAGAAATTAATGTCACTGCAACCTAGTTTTATCATAAACAGTGGTCAAATATCGAAGCTGGAGTCTTTAATCTTTCTAATGATACTCAGTTTGTCCAGATGAAGAAAGTGTGTGATGTTTTAACATGCAGTGAATGTTAAACAACAGTAATCTGGGGCTGTCGGCGATCCTTGACCCTAAAGGGGTTAATTTTTTCCCTAATATTATCAATCTTGCACGTAAAGAAGTTCATAAAGTCATTACTGCTGTGCTGTTTGGAAATGTCAGAAGTTGAAGCTTTATTTCTTGTTAGTTTAGCCACTGTATCAAATAAATACCTAGGGTTGTGTTTGTTTTCGTCTAAGAGAGTCGAAAAATAAGCAGATCTAGCCGTTTTTAAGGCCTTTCTGTATGCAATCATGCTCTCTTTCCACGAAATGTGAAAAACCTCTAGTTTAGTTTTCTTAGTAAAGTCTGTATGGTGCCCTGGTGGCCTGTATACAGTAGCCAGCACAAAAGTCATATGGGATTTATTATTTACACTAGATAACGTTACATTAAGCACCAGCACTTCGAAGGAATTATATTTGAAACTAGACTTCTGAGTAATACTGAAGATATGATTATAAATTACAGCAACACCTCCCCCTTTACCTTTCAGACGCAGCTCGTGTTTATAACAATAATCTTGGGGGGTGGACTCATTTAAAGTAATGTAGTCGTCAGGTTTTAGCCAGGTTTCTGTCAAACACAGCACATCTAGGTTATGATCTGTAATCATATCATTAACAATAATCGCTTTTGGGGAAAGGGATCAAATATTCAGCAGCCCAAGCTATTCTAATATGATGATTTGATGAACAAGAAACATTTATTTATATTTTCAGTGTTGAAAATATAAATATTAATGGGAATATACTTCATAGAAGTGTGTATATGTGTATATATATATATATATATATACACACACACACACACACCGATCAGGCATAACATAATGACCACTGACAGGTGAAGTAATAACACTGATTATATCTTCATCACGACACCTGTTAGTGGGTGGGATATGTAAGGCAGCAAGAAAAAAACAAGCGTAAGGATTTGAGCAAGTTTGACAAGGGCCAAATTGTGATGGCTAGACGACTGGGTCAGAGCATCTCCAAAACTGCAGCTCTTGTGGGGTGTTCCCGGTCTGCAGTGGTCAGTATCTGTCCACCGCCGAAAGCGCCAACTATAATAAATAAATAAATAAATAAATAATATACACTACCGGTCAAAAGTTTGGAAATTTTGATTGTTTTTGAAAGAAGTCTCTTCTGCTCACCAAGGCTGCATTTGTTATTAAAAATACAAACCCGATTCCAAAAAAGTTGGGACACTGTACAAATTGTGAATAAAAAAGGAATGCAATAATTTACAAATCTCATAAACTTATATTTTATTCACAATAGAATATAGATAACATATCAAATGTTGAAAGTGAGACATTTTGAAATGTCATGCCAAATATTGGCTCATTTTGGATTTCATGAGAGCTACACATTCCAAAAAAGTTGGGACAGGTAGCAATAAGAGGCCGGAAAAGTTAAATGTACATATAAGGAACAGCTGGAGGACCAATTTGCAACTTATTAGGTCAATTGGCAACATGATTGGGTATAAAAAGAGCCTCTCAGAGTGGCAGTGTCTCTCAGAAGTCAAGATGGGCAGAGGATCACCAATTCCCCCAATGCTGCGGCGAAAAATAGTGGAGCAATATCAGAAAGGAGTTTCTCAGAGAAAAATTGCAAAGAGTTTGAAGTTATCATCATCTACAGTGCATAATATCATCCAAAGATTCAGAGAATCTGGAACAATCTCTGTGCGTAAGGGTCAAGGCCGGAAAACCATACTGGATGCCCGTGATCTTCGGGCCCTTAGACGGCACTGCATCACATACAGGAATGCTACTGTAATGGAAATCACAACATGGGCTCAGGAATACTTCCAGAAAACATTGTCGGTGAACACAATCCACCGTGCCATTCGCCGTTGCCGGCTAAAACTCTATAGGTCAAAAAAGAAGCCATATCTAAACATGATCCAGAAGCGCAGGCGTTTTCTCTGGGCCAAGGCTCATTTAAAATGGACTGTGGCAAAGTGGAAAACTGTTCTGTGGTCAGACCAATCAAAATTTGAAGTTCTTTTTGGAAAACTGGGACGCCATGTCATCCGGACTAAAGAGGACAAGGACAACCCAAGTTGTCATCAGCGCTCAGTTCAGAAGCCTGCATCTCTGATGGTATGGGGTTGCATGAGTGTGTGTGGCATGGGCAGCTTACACATCTGGAAAGGCACCATCAATGCTGAAAGGTATATCCAAGTTCTAGAACAACATATGCTCCCATCCAGACGTCGTCTCTTTCAGGGAAGACCTTGCATTTTCCAACATGACAATGCCAGACCACATACTGCATCAATTACAACATCATGGCTGCGTAGAAGAAGGATCCGGGTACTGAAATGGCCAGCCTGCAGTCCAGATCTTTCACCCATAGAAAACATTTGGCGCATCATAAAGAGGAAGATGCAACAAAGAAGACCTAAGACAGTTGAGCAACTAGAAGCCTGTATTAGACAAGAATGGGACAACATTCCTATTCCTAAACTTGAGCAACTTGTCTCCTCAGTCCCCAGACGTTTGCAGACTGTTATAAAAAGAAGAGCGGATGCCACACAGTGGTAAACATGGCCTTGTCCCAACTTTTTTGAGATGTGTTGATGCCATGAAATTTAAAATCAACTTATTTTTCCCTTAAAATTATACATTTTCTCAGTTTAAACATTTGATATGTCATCTATGTTGTATTCTGAATAAAATATTGAAATTTGAAACTTCCACATCATTGCATTCTGTTTTTATTCACAATTTGTACAGTGTCCCAACTTTTTTGGAATCGGGTTTGTACAAAAAAAGCTGTAATATTGTGAAATATTATTAAAATGTAAAATAACTGTTTTCTATTCGAATATATTTTAAAATGTAATTTATTCCTGTGATCAAAGCTGAATTTATCATCATTACTCCAGTCTTCAGTGTCACATGATCCTTCACAAATCATTCTAATATGAGGATTTGCTGCTCAAGAAACATTTATGATTATTATCAATGTTGAAAACAGTTGTGTGAAACATTTTTTTTAGGATTCTTTGATGAATAGAAAGTTCAAAAGAACAGCATTTATCTGAAATAGAAAGCTTTTGTATCATTGTACTACCGTTCAAAAGTTTTGGGTCTGTAAGAATTATTATTTTTTTTTTTTTTTGGGAAAGAACTTAAAGAAATTAATACATTTATTCATCAAGGATGCATTAAATTGAAAAAGTGACAGTATAGACATTTATAATGTTGCAAAAGCTTTATATTTCAGATAAATGCTGTTCTTTTGAACTTTCTATTCATTAAATAATCCTGAAAAAATTGTACACAACTGTTTTCAACATTGATGATAATAATAATAAATGTGTCTTGAGCATCAAATCATCATATTAGAAGGATTTCTGAAGGATCATGTGACTCTAAAGACTGGAGTAATGATGCTGAAAATTCAGCTTTAAATCACAAAAATAAATTGCATTTTAAAATATATTCAAATAGAAAAAAGTTATTTTAAATTGTAAAAATATTTCACAATAATACTGTTTTTGCTGTATTTTGGATCAAATAAATGCAGCCTTGATGAGCAGAAGAGTCTTCTTTCAAAAACAATCAAAATAGTACAGTTTCCAAACTTTTGACTGATAGTGTATATATATATATATACTTTTTTTTTTGTACTGAAGAATATACTTCAGTACTCATAAAAAATTCTAGGGGTGCCAATAATTGTGGCCAACGTGTTTTGGAGAAAAACATTTACTTCATAATGTTCATTTATTTTCCCCCCACTTTCAATTCTTTTCCTTCAATGAAAGGTTACATTTTTGGCTATTTTGTTTAATAAAAGATGAAAAGGATAAACAATGCCAATAATTCTGACCACAACTGTAAGTTTTGTCCCTCTAGCATAAAACTACACGTTACTCTGTTCTGGTCATTCAGTGAGTTGTGCATAGTTGTGCTATTATATTTTGCACAGATGAATTTGATGGCTTGAGGCTACAAATCTAAGTTATTTATAGGTAAACTACGGAACCCCTAAAGGGACATAATGATTGTAAAAAAAAAAATGTCATTGCTTTTGCTTTCGCTTGTAAAATATTAAACTTTTGAGTTTTTTTGCGGGCGAACGCAAAGTTTCTTGGTGGAACACAAAAGCATTGAAATATGTTTTTTCCTCCCATCACATAGCCTACCTTTTAGTAAACAGACCAAAGTAACTAGATTAGAGATAAACAAAAACATTGCTTTAAAAGAAATATAAAATGAAAAAGCCTAAATTAAATCTGTTCATCATATAAAGTAATTGCGTCTCTGAAGACTTGGCCGTAAAATTGCTGTATTTCCTTTTCCAGTAGAAGTACTCTGCTCACACATGCAGTGGCTTTCTGTCTTTTATCTCTATTGCTACACTGTAAAAATTGAATCATGGGTCTTGTAATTTTCACACAAAACAAATTAAGGTGATAATTAAAAATAGTATGTATATTTTCTTAAGAAAATTGTGGTTCAGTGTTGTATAGAAAATATTGAGAACATTTCACTAATAAAACCAAGAGATACATTTTCCTAATTTTTTAAAGGAAACTTAAGCAATTTTGAGGCTTGAATTGAGGAACCGATTGAGCTGATTAAATTAAGGAAAAAGAGGCTACCTATTTATTTTACGAGAATTTGTTCAATTATGCAGTTTTATTTAGAGACACCATTGTTAGTTCCCAGCATGCTTTGCATATGGCTGGAAATGGAGCATTAATATTGAAATTAAGTGTTATGTTATGTGTTTTTGAGTGAAGGGAAACATCTGTTAATGTTTAATGATCAGTTATGTTTGACTTTTGAAAGAGTTTCTGTTATGTTGAAGTTTTGATCGTTACCATTGTGCAGAAGAGTGGATCTTATGGTTAGGTTGTGGATAACTGCATATTTACTAATAATATGATGCATATTGCTTTGTTCAATGAGCAATAACTTTGCTAATGTCAGTGCAGTAACAAGTGTGTTTCTACTTGTGCTGCGTACGGTCTATTAATTGTACATCATGACTCAAAGTCAAAAATAAACAGGTCATTTCCATGCACTCTAATCCACACCCTTTTTTAGAGTCAACTTAAAATAAAAAAGCATTTCACTAAAAATATTAAATTAATTGTTTCATAGACTAAATAATTTAGGACATTTTACATGATTTATTCTGGTAGATTGCATTAAAGAAATCAAGTCTTAAAAACTACTCAAAAATATTGTGTGTAATATTGTTACCATAATTTTTTAAGTAAATAGCACAACATTTTTTACAGTGTATCGTGTCTTTTAAATTCTGTGATTTAATTCTCATTCTTATCTTAGATGGTTAGGGTTAGTAAATTAATGAGAATGTAGTAATTGTGGTAACAGTCATTGTGTCAGAACCATCAAACCACTTACATTTGTGAATCAACATTGTGGTGCAAATGTGATTGTAAATGCAAATGTGCATTCACACGTGTATCTGAATCAGAGTACAAATGCAAATGACTGTTAGAATACAGTGTGAAGTTCACTAGTGTTTCATACACTAGTGGTTTTTGTTTCATGCTGTTGTGAGCTGCGTTTGTGATGCACTCTTTTTATCGTCCCAAAGGCCTTTATTTATTCTTCATGAAGATTTTACAGTGTTACAAAACATTTGTTCATATTTAGGTATTACATATCTATATCTGCTAAATTAATAAAGGCAAAATTAATAGTTGTAAATGTATTTTTGACTAATTAAGTTGTAATTAATCTAGTTTAATTTAGATATCTGTAACTAAGAATGAAATAAAGCATTGATTTGAGATCAATTCCACTCCATGGAAGAACATGACTTAGCATTGAGTTCTGGCATCACTAGTTTTCTTTTGTACAGTCTTCTTCTTCTGGAAGACTTTTCCGTTTGGTTGTTTCTTCCATGTCAGTGTGACTTCCTGATCGATCAGTGTCTGCTGTAACTAAAGCACAAAAACAGGCTCTGATTAAACAAGTTTGATGCATTTCTCCCCAAATTTATTCTTATACTCTACAAATCTTGCCCAAAGTGCAGAAACTGCTCAAAACACAAGGCATAATATTTTGTCATTACATGAATAATGACTAACCAACTCTTTGAACAAATGCTCAAAAATGATTGATCCTATGTTTTAGACCGACATTAAGACTGCAAGTTAGATGTAGCCAGACCTGATATTTTCAGGAAGAATATGACTATCACATCCACAATGGCAAACTTCTGTAGGTTCATCATGCATGAGGATGTTTTGCCATCATGAGGTCAGTTTCCAAATCTAATCACATTATCGTCGCCAAAAACAAATGTGGCAAATTATGGATCCCAATTATGTAATGTCTTAATAAAGTCTTGTCGCACATGCGTAATGATCCTCATCAGACTCTCACTACTGTAATACATTAGTGAAAATCTTCCAGCCAGCACAGAATGATTTTGAATCGGGTCAGTATTGAATTTTAACACATTTTTAGTCAGTTGAGTATTATAAAACCCACCTTGTTTAAGACGAGCGCGCTCAAAGTAGCGTCGTCTGCATTCTCACTGGCTTTCACCTCCACTCGGATCACCTGCTGCTTCTTCTTGACTGCAGGACAAGCACACACAATACCTTACTTTATCTTTATCTAGATCTTACTGTATGAATACACTCACCTAAAGGATTATTAGGAACACCATACTAATACTGTGTTTGACCCCCTTTCGCCTTCAGAACTGCCTTAATTCTACGTGGCATTGATTCAACAAGGTGCTGAAAGCATTCTTTAGAAATGTTGGCCCATATTGATAGGATAGCATCTTGCAGTTGATGGAGATTTGTGGGATGCACATCCAGGGCACGAAGCTCCCGTTCCACCACATCCCAAAGATGCTCTATTGGGTTGAGATCTGGTGACTGTGGGGGCCATTTTAGTACAGTGAACTCATTGTCATGTTCAAGAAACCAATTTGAAATGATTCGAGCTTTGTGACATGGTGCATTATCCTGCTGGAAGTAGCCATCAGAGGATGGGTACATGGTGGTCATAAAGGGATGGACATGGTCAGAAACAATGCTCAGGTAGGCCGTGGCATTTAAACGATGCCCAATTGGCACTAAGGGGCCTAAAGTGTGCCAAGAAAACATCCCCCACACCATTACACCACCACCACCAGCCTGCACAGTGGTAACAAGGCATGATGGATCCATGTTCTCATTCTGTTTACGCCAAATTCTGACTCTACCATCTGAATGTCTCAACAGAAATCGAGACTCATCAGACCAGGCAACATTTTTCCAGTCTTCAACTGTCCAATTTTGGTGAGCTTGTGCAAATTGTAGCCTCTTTTTCCTATTTGTAGTGGAGATGAGTGGTACCCGGTGGGGTCTTCTGCTGATGTAGCCCATCCGCCTCAAGGTTGTGCGTGTTGTGGCTTCACAAATGCTTTGCTGCATACCTCGGTTGCAACGTGTGGTTATTTCAGTCAAAGTTGCTCTTCTATCAGCTTGAATCAGTCGGCCCATTCTCCTCTGACCTCTAGCATCAACAAGGCATTTTCGCCCACAGGACTGCCGCATACTGGATGTTTTTCCCTTTTCACACCATTCTTTGTAAACTCTAGAAATGGTTATGCGTGAAAATCCCAGTAACTGAGCAGACTGTGAAATACTCAGACCGACCCGTCTGGCACCAACAACCATGCCACGCTCAAAATTGCTTAAATCACCTTTCTTTCCCATTCTGACATTCAGTTTGGAGTTCAGGAGATTGTCTTGACCAGGACCACACCCCTAAATGCATTGAAGCAACTGCCATGTGATTGGTTGATTAGATAATTGCATTAATGAGAAATTGAACAGGTGTTCCTAATAATCCTTTAGGTGAGTGTATGTAGATTAGGGATTCCCAAACTTCTTGTCAGCTGAACCCCTTTGACCAAAAATGGTCAGATAAATCATATAATATTTATAAATAGGGATGCACCAAAATTTCGGCTACTGAACGTTTTTGGCCAAAACAGCTATTTTCGGGTTTCGGGCTGAAATGGTTTTGGAGGGAAACCCTTAAATCAACAGTCCTATTGTACTATTCAGATTTTGTCAACAAACAACAAAAGAACGAACATACAAAACCGTCCAGGTCAGACTTACCCGTGCTGCAGAAGAAGTAATAAAGTCCAGTGCAATACCAATCGTCAGTATTACGATAATAATTTGTACCAGCACAGTTTTCGTTCGCCCCATTAAGACTCTGAGCAACGAGTTGGGTTGAGGAAGTGAAGTTGGCCTGATCTGACCACTTCCAAGAGTCCCTGTACAGTCCGATCCAGGGCTCATATATCAAATAGGTCAATTTGGTTGCCTGGATGTTGTCATTTAGACTCCTAATGGTAACCAGGTCTGTATAACGCTGTCTGCAGTACTTCTGAGCGTCAAGCCATGTCTTTTGGTTCTGGATTAAAACCATTTTCTCTGTTGCATTGTCACTTTCTGTGAAAAACAGAAACAGAGACATCAAAGGCATGATAAGGCAAATTCATTTACTCTGGTTAAACGAGTGTGAGGCTCTTAAACCTGCCAAAAGTTTCAGATTGTTTCCAGAACTCAATTTTTATTTCACATGAGGGGCTTTCGCACCAGAGGAACCTTTTCAAAGTTCCTAGAACTATTGGCGGAAGTACCCAGATTTTGGCGTGTTCGCACGGCAGGAACTAGGAACTATTTTAGTTCTAGGAACTCCTTTTGAGGGAACTAATTTAGCTCCTAATTCAGAGTAGGGTCTAACCCAGCACAATAGGAACTACCAGTGACGTAAGTGTACGCTGATTGACCGCCATTTTTAAAAAAAGCTGTCTACACACAAAGATTATAGCCTATATATTTGCTCCAGAAATGAGCTCTTCGAACATGGAAAACCATGATAGATGGACCTCTCAACCTTTACACTAAAGAGAAAATCCAACGCAACTTTGAGGAGACCAAGCGAAACATGATTTTGTATTTCTGCTCAGCTAGCGTCATTGGACATCAACCACACGGCAAACGCTAACCCTTTTCATATACTGTTTTCTTTCTTTGTATAACAGTTCTACCTAATAACGTATTAGACAGGACTGTTAAACAGATCGTAAACTAACGAAGATGAAGAATGCGAGCGCTGTGCTCAGGATCTGGCGTTCTCAGCGCCGTCAAAATAAAAGTCACAACAACAAGCGCGGCTTACGTCACTTCAGAGTTCCTACTGGCAGTACAAATGCAACCAGGAAAATGGCCCTAGGGGAACTTTTAGTTCTCTGGGAACCACCCTGGTGGCTAGTTCCTATAACAATAAGTTCCTAGAACTACCCGGTGCGAAAGCCACTATGGACCCAGCATGGATAAAACAGGAGTTTAAAGGGATAGTTGTAAATAAAAGTGTTTTACAGGACAGCTCTATTTTTTACTTCAAAATTTCATGTTTAATTCAATGTGTTACTTGGCATTGCTTTGTAATTATTTGTAAAAGTTACTAGCAATTTCTGTGTGAAATTGTAAATCTTACACCAAATATTTTGTGTACAAACCTGTATATATTCAGTGTTAAAACAGGTTTGAAATGACCTGATGATCAGTGATTGACAACAATTGTATTTTTGGGTGAACTATCCTTTTAATCTCCTATTTTCAGTTTTTTTATGTCTATTTTGAGACATGGGCTTAAATGGTATGAAAACATAAGATAATATAATTTAGGGGTGGGTGATATACCAGATAAAACAATTGTATTATATTATATACGATTCCAAGTAAATAAATAATGTATTCGGCTTACTCTGTAAGAGACATGATCAAAACAGAATTAAATCTTGGCAATTAATCGTCGGCTCAAAATTCATGATCCTGACAGGCCTAATTGTGATAAAGATTTACTATCGATCGATTGCTCCTGTCTGCCTTCTGTCTGCCTCTCTGCTGAGTTTGCGTCTGTAGCTCCGTTCAGCTTTGCTTTTGAATCTCTATTTGATATCATTTCTTGTTGTTTATACTGCTAAATATAACTTACTCATCACCATATATTGTCTAATATTGCCTATCACATTAATCTGACATCGCTAGTTTTTAATCTAAATCACTATCACAACGTGTTAGCATTTTGCTAGCCTGTTAGCCTGCCATCCGTGCTTCTGGGTCTCCCGTTTTTCTCTCACACGCCTTTTACGAGTCCATCAAACAACTGTGGTGAGTTGGATTTGTCAGGGTTCTGTCACTTCGGTCTAGCTTACTCTTGGTTTTGTGACAGAGCCCTGACACTCCTGTATTGTTTGTCTTGTGTGAGCGCGCAGCTTTGAGCATGCTCGAGCTGCGTGTTCTTCTGTCCTTGTGAGTTTTGTGTGCGGAGCGTGGTGTTCGGATCCCAGCATTTCGGTCTAGTTTGCTGTCGTTTTTGTTTTGGGATTCGGACATTCATGCTTTGCATGTTTGTCTTCTGTCATGAGCACACGGAATGAGCATTCGCTTGTTCTCGTGCGCTCTGTCTTGTCGTGTGAGTGTGCGCTCTTCTGTCCATGTGTGTTGTGTTCTGTGTAGCACGCAGTTTGTGTTTACAACGGCCGCGGCTGGTGTTTTTCGCTGGCTGCGTGCTTTCATGTTGTCATGTTTTGTTTGGGCACATGGCTTATCATGTGTTTCTTTGTGTCATGTGCTCTCATGTCTATTGTCTAACCCCGTTGTTTCCTGATTATTGGTTCATTTACCTGTCTTCACCCATATTACCCTCTTTTGTTTCCTCCCTATTTATTCTCCTTGTGTTTGCAGTCCTGTGCTGGATCGTCGTTGTACGTGCTTCATGTTTCCCTGCTCCTTGTGTCAAGTCAAGTCTTGTTTTTCCCCCTCTGGGTAGTTTCTGTTTGTTTTTGTTTTATTTTTATTAATAAAAGCCCATTTATCTGCATCTCTGAGTCCTCGCTTATCCCTTACCTCAACCCTGACAGGATTAGTCAACAAACACGGTAAGCCATGTCATCTTCTCCCTTCTATTGTCACTTGCACTGCCTGTCACATGCTCAGTATAGCCTTCTCTGTCAGCGGTGAAGATTACACATGTGATAAATGCAGGGAGATAGTCAGGCTGGCGGAGAAGATTTCAGAATTAGAGAGACACATCCAAACTTTTATTGAGAATAGTGAGAATGTAAGAGCTTTAGACACTGCTTTGGATGCGACTAGCTTAGTGAACTCTGTACATTGTTCGGTTCCGGCAGCAGAGCTCGAGCAGCCGGGCAACTGGGTGACTGAGACGGCATAGTCGCGGATCAAAACACCGCTCTTCCGTTCCGATTAGAACATCAAACAAGTTCTCCCCACTCAGTGACGCACCCACTGAGAATCCTGTTGAAAGTGCCCTAGTTATTGCCGATTCTATTACACGGAATGTGAAAATAGAGACACCAGCCACCATTGTCACATGTTTATCGGGAGCCAGAGTGCCTGACATCAAAGCAAATTTAAAAGTGCTGGCTAATACTAATCATAAATTCTCTAAGATTATTATTCACGTCGGCACAAATGATGTTCGACTTCGCCAGTCGGAGATCACCAAAATTAACATTAAAGAGGTGTGTGAACTCGCAAGTATGATGTCAGACTATGTAATTTGCTCTGGACCCCTTCCTGTTCGCTGGAGTGATGAGATACTTAGCAGACTATCATCACTCAATGGCTGGTTGTCTAAGTGGTGTCCGCAGAATAACATAGGGTTCATAGACAATTGGAAAAGCTTTTGGGGCAGACCTGACCTGTTAAAAAGAGATGGTATTCATCCCTCCTGGGGTGGTGCCGCTCTTCTCTCTAGTAATTTGGCACATAGTCTTAGAGTTGAACCTTGACTAACTGGGGCCCAGGTCAGGAAGCAGACATACTGACCAACAGTCTGCTAGCTGTCTCATGTCACAGAAGTCAGATAAATCCCAGCACATAGAGAATCTTTCACCTAGATATTATCACAAAGATACTGTGTCTGTTCCCCGAATTAGTAAATACAAAAAACTCTCAAACCCATTTAAGGTAAAAATGTAATTGATGTTCAACAAATAAAAAACAGATATAATACAGATGAACAAATGATAAAGCTCGGGCTGCTGAATATTCAATCCCTTTCCTCAAAAACACTTATTGTTAATGATATGATTACAGATCATAACCTAGATGTGCTGTGTTTGACAGAAACCTAGCTAAAACCTGACGATTACATTACTTTAAATGAGTCCACCCCCCCAAGACTATTGTTATAAACACGAGCCGCATCTGAAAGGAAAAGGGTTGCTGTAATTTATAGTAATATCTTCAGTATTACTCAGAAGTCTAGTTTCAAATATAATTCCTTTGAAGTTTTGGTGCTTTATGTAACGTTATGTAGTGAAATTGATAAATCCCATTTGACATTTGTGCTGGCTACTGTATACAGAATTTGGTGATTTTCTATCAGAGTTAGTACTGGCTGCAGATAAAGTACTAATTGTTGATGATTTTAATATCCATGTAGATAATGAAAAAGACGCATTGGGATTGGCATTTAGAGACATTCTAAACTCTATTGGAGTTAGACGTGTCAGGACCCACTTATTGTCGTAATCATACATTAGACCTTATATTGTCACATGGAATAAATGTTGATGCCATTGAAATTCTGCAGCAGAGCGATGACATCTCAGATCATTATCTAGCATCGTGTATACTTAATTTAGCCAAGACTGCAAAGCTGTCCCCTCGTTACAAATATGGTAGGACTATCACCACTACCACTAAAGATTGCTTTGTAAATAATCTTCCTCATCAGTTCCATCTCCTCAGCATCCCAGATAGCCTAGAGGAACTCGATGTTGCAACAGAAACTATTGACTCTTTCTGAAGTTAAAACAGCAGCCAGAAAAATGGAGCGCAGCTGGAAGAAAACTAAACTAGAGGTTTTCGCATTTTGTGGAAAGAGAGCATGATTGCGAACAGAAAGGCCGTAAAAACTGCTAGATCTGCTTATTTCTCGACTCTCTTAGAAGAAAACAAACACAGCCCTAGGTATTTATTTGATACAGTGGCTAAATTAACAAGAAATAAAGCTTCAACTTCTGACGTTTGCAAACAGTACAGCAGTAATGACTTAATGAACTTCTTTACGTGCAAAATTTATAATATTAGGGAGAAAATTATAACTATGCAACCATCTTTTACAGTATCGCATCAGGCAGTGCATTGTAGTGTCCCTGAGGAAAAATTCCATTCATTCACTGCTATAGGAGAGGAAGAATTGGCTAAACTCGTTAAATCATCTAAATCAACAACATGTATGCTCGACCCAATACCGACTAAGCTGCTGAAAGAGATGCTTCCAGAGGTCATAGATCCACTTCTTAATATCATTAATTCATCTTTGTCTGTAGAATATGTACCGAAAACTTTTAAGTTGGCTATTATTAAGCCTCTTATTAAAAAAACGCAACTTGATCCTACAGAATGTCAATTACAGGCCAATCTCAAATCTACGCTTTCTGTCAAAAATACTAGAAAAGGCAGTATCCTCACAACTATGCTCCTTTTTAGAAAGAAATTATATCTGTGAGGATTTCCAGTCAGGATTTAGACCGACTGCTCTCATTAGAGTTACAAATGATTTGCTCTTATCATCTGATCGTGGTTGTATCTGATCGCGCCCTGACGAAATTTACCAATTCACAAGATTAACGGAATGCATAGCTGATATAAAACATTGGATGACTAGTAATTTCCTACAACTTAATTCTGAAAAAAACAGAATTTTTAATTATTGGACAAAAAACCTCTGCACGTAGTAACCTAGAATACTGTCTAACACTTGATGGCTGCTCTGTCAAGTCCTCGTCGTCAGTTAGGAACCTGGGTGTGCTCTTTGATACCAATCTTTCATTTGAAAGCCACGTTTCTAGCATCTGTAAAACTGCATTCTTCCATCTTAAAAATATATCTTAACTACAACATGTGCTCTCAATGCAAAATGCTGAACAGTTAGTTCATGCGTTCATGACCTCAGGCTAGATTATTGTAATGCTCTACTGGGTGGTTGCCCTGCACGCTTAATAAATAAACTGCAGCTGGTCCAAAACGCAGCAGCTAGAGTTCTTACTAGAACCAGGAAGTATGACCATATAAAACTCCTCCCTATTAAACATCGTATAAATTTTAAAATCTTGCTAATTACTTACAAAGCAGTAAATGGTTTAGCTCCCCAGCTAAATGCCGTCGCCGTTTTCGCAAATTCGCCTTTTTTGGGGTTTGCGCGGGGATGGTGGTGTTATAGTTTCAAAACTATTTCAATACCTATTTCATGGTTTGCGTTCTCCGGCCACCAAGTGCTGTTGCGGTGCGGATGGGCGTCCGGAACGCATTGGGGATTTTCGGTTTTAGCTGAGGATGGTGTTGTTTAAGTGGCGCCAAATTAAATAACTAATCAGTTTTTACAACAGAAATTAATCAATCAAAAACTTACTTTAGCTTTTTTTTTCTAAAGCAAAACTAATTTACTATTATCACTGTAAAGCTCCTTTGAAGCAATCTGTGTTGTAAAAAACGCTATATAAATGAAGGTGACTTGACTTGACTTGACTAATTACATTATATTAATGTCTTTTAATGCATACTATATTCCTCATATTGCTCGCTTTGGATAAAAGCATCTCCTAAATGAATGTAAATGTAATAAATGCATGTAAATAATGAGCATCAATAAAGACTTTCTCACCGTCGCTACACACAAAATATTTAGTGAGATGACAGTAGTGATCTCTCCAGGTTCCGTCAAAAGCTATGGCGACACACTCCTCTCCCCAACCGTAGTTATCCGGCTGACCAAAAGACCAGGACTTAAACACTAGGCTTTCATCTTGATAAGACCATCGCCAGCTGGTTATGTCGTTGTAGAGTCCAAACCAGGCAAATCCATAATACCCCTTTTCCACTGCGACTTCTTGCAGATTGGTCCAGTCTTCATCGCTTTGAACAGTGGCCAGGTCGATGTGGTTTTTCCTGCAGTATTCTTGAGCTTTTCCCCACGCCGCCGTCTCTTTGATCAGAACATACTCGTGTGGTTTACACAGAGTTAGTGACAGGAGTCCTGTCGAGAGAATACAGTCATTTTCAGCTTTTTATTTATTTCTTATTTTTCCCAGTCTCCTTCTTAAAGGTGCCAGTCAATTAATTTATTTGTATTTGGCTGGATTTTTTTTTTACATTCTGACACATTTGATCATTGTTGAACAAGTTCTTGTTGTCTTTGATTTTGATGTTCACAAGTTTGATGTTTAAGAAATTACTGTCACTGTAGTGCTAAAATATTGGAGATTGATTGATAGGACATCTTGATTTTAAAGTGCCCTATTATGCTTTTCTGGATATTACCTTTCAATAATAGAGCTGTTTGTGAAAGTATAAGATCTAAGTTCAGATAAATGGAGTCATTATCTCCTAAAAGAAAGCAGCGATTCTGAACTGAACGAGTCGTCAGTAATTCAGTCTCTCTTCCTGCTGAACATATGCTGGTTTGTAACTAATTAGTATAATGTTCGGCTCTGGTCTTGATTGGCTGAACAGCGTCTATTTGCCCCGCCCTCAAACACTGCAGTTGTATCTGAGACTGGAAGAGTTTGGTTGGTGTTGTTCATGTGGAGAAGACGCTGTTTTCTGCTAAGATTGATACGGTAAAACCCACACCATCGTTACTGTTCGTATCACTGTGTGTCAAGAGCTGAGATTTAGATATAATGAGCATTTGCTTTCTGACCAATCACAGCAGACTGGGTCATCTGACCAATTAGAGCAGAGTAGACCAATCACAAGAGACTGGGCCATCTGACCAATCAGAGCAGAGTAGACCAATCACAGCAGACTGGGCCAATCAGAGCAGAGTAGACCAATCACAACAGACTGGGCCATCTGGCCAATCAGAGCAGAGTAGACCAATCACAACAGACTGGGCAATCTGACCAATCGGAGCAGAGCAGGCTCTCGGAAAGGCGGGGTTTAGAGAAACCGGATCTTTGAACAAACCGTTTCAGACACTGAGCGAAAAGAGCTGATGCTGCAGTGGATATTATGAGAGAATTAAAGGGGTCATGAACTGCATTGTTTTATTGTTTTATAATGTTTCCTGTGGTGCACTTGTAATGTTAGTATGATTGTTATATCAAAAATTGTCATAATTTAGAAATAAAAGGCATTTTTTCTACCCTGATTTTAGCCTCTGATTAGAACACTCTGTTTGAAGGGGCGTGTCTGCTGTGAGACTTCAGTGTAAACACCCACTGTTGTGATTGGCTGCTGTGAGATTTGAGTGTAAATGCCCACTGCTGTGATTGGCTGCTGTGAGATTTCAATGTAAACGCCCACTGCTGTGATTGGCTGCTGTGAGACTTCAGTGTAAACACCCACTGTTGTGATTGGCTGCTGTGAGATTTGAGTGTAAATGCCCACTGCTGTGATTGGCTGCTGTGAGATTTCAATGTAAACGCCCACTGCTGTGATTGGCTGCTGTGAGACTTCAGTGTAAACACCCACTGCTGTGATTGGCTGCTGTGAGACTCAGTGTAAACGCCCACTGCTGTGATTGGCTGCTCTGAGACTTCAGTGTAAACGCCCACTGTTGTGATTGGCTGCTGTGAGATTTGAGTGTAAATGCCCACTGCTGTGATTGGCTGCTGTGAGATTTCAATGTAAACGCCCACTGCTGTGAGATTTCAGTGTAAACGCCCACTGCTGTGATTGGCTGCTGTGAGACTTCAGTGTAAACGCCCACTGTTGTGATTGGCTGCTGTGAGATTTGAGTGTAAATGCCCACTGCTGTGATTGGCTGCTGTGAGACTTCAGTGTAAACGCCCACTGTTGTGATTGGCTGCTGTGAGATTTGAGTGTAAATGCCCACTGCTGTGATTGGCTGCTGTGAGACTTCAGTGTAAATGCCCACTGCTGTGAGATTTCAGTGTAAACGCCCCCTGCTGTGATTGGCTGCGGTGAGACTTCAGTGTAAACGCCCACTGCTGTGAGATTTGAGTGTAAATGCCCACTGCTGTGATTGGCTGCTGTGAGATTTCAATGTAAACACCCACTGCTGTGATTGGCTGCTGTGAGATTTCAGTGTAAACGCACACTGCTGTGATTGGCTGCTGTGAGACTTCAGTGTAAACGCCCACTGCTGTGAGATTTCAGTGTAAACGCCCACTGCTGTGATTGGCTGCTGTAAGATTCCAGTGTAAACGCCCACTGCTGTGATTGGCTGGTGTAAGACTTCTTCAGTGGTTACGCCCACTGCTGTGATTGGCTGCTGTGAGATTTCAGTGTGAATGCCCACTGCTGTGATTGGCTGCTGTGAGACTTCTTCAGTGTAAACGCCCACTGCTGTGATTGGCTGCGGTGAGACTTCTTCAGTGTCAACGCCCACTGCTGTGATTGGCCAACTATTACATCTCTCAAGGTTAACTAATCGTGAAAAGTGTTGTTTATAGCATTATATTTAGATATAAAGCATTATATTTGGATCAATGGCATTATATTTAGATCTATAGCATTATTTAGATCTATGGCATTATATTTAGATCTAAAGCATTATATTTGGATCAATGGCATTATATTTAGATCTAAAGCATTATATTTGGATCAATGGCATTATATTTAGATCTATAGCATTATATTTGGATCAATGGCATTATATTTAGATCTATAGCATTATTTATATCTATAGCATTATATTTAGATCTAAAGCATTATATTTGGATCAATGGCATTATATTTGGATCTATGGCATTATATTTAGAGCTATGGCATTATATTTAGAGCTATGGCATTATATATTTAGATCTATGGCATTATATTTAGATATATGGCATTATATATTTAGATCTGTGGCATTATATATTTAGATATATGGCATTATATATTTAGATCTGTGGCATTATATATTTAGAGCTATGGCATTATATTTAGATATATGGCATTATATATTTAGATCTGTGGCATTATAAATTTAGATATATGGCATTATATATTTAGATCTGTGGCATTATATATTTAGATCTATGGCATTATATTTAGATCTATGGCATTATATTTAGTTCTATAGCATTATATTTAGATCTATAACCTTATATTTAGATCTATAGCATTATATTTAGATCTATAACATTATATTTAGATCTATAACATTATATTTAGATCTATGGCATTATATTTAGTTCTATGGCATTATATTTAGATCTATAACATTATATTTAGATCTATGGCATTATATTTAGATCCTATAGTATTATATTTAGATCTATAACATTATATTTAGATCTATAGCATTATATTAAGATCTATAACATTATATTTAGATCCAGTGTTAGCGTCACGTCTGTTATTTTCCTACTACTACTTGTCGTGCTCGAATCAGTGGGCGGGGCTACTGAACTTTAGGGTTAGTGATGCTCTTGTCTGGACAGCTTCTTGATTTTTAGGAAGTCATTAATTGTCAATTGATGGTAGACGACCTGAATTATTATTGGCTTGATTACATTAACCTGATTTCTGCTTGTCTAGAGGACAAATCTCACAAATCTCACAAAGATTTTAAGGACATTCAGTATGTGAAAATATGCAAATCATTTGGTGTAATCTCTCTGTTTTTATATGTTTTTGTAATGTTATTTTAATGTTTTGCATAATGTTTTACCTGAAAGAGAAAGAAGATGAAGCCAAATTTGGTCCATGATTTTGCCACTGGAAAAACATAAAAATACAAAAATCCCAAATTAGTTCACTAATATACATAGTATGCATATGCATAAAGTTGACAAATTGACTTGATTTTTTTTTTAGATTAAATGTGTTTCTTATAAGGAAAAGTGCATATTTTTATAATTTATGTACAACGTGATCTTTGCTGTGTAGCCAAATTATTAAAAAATATATGAAAATAATGCAGTAAAATTACATGTATATTTAGAACAAAAACAGGTGATGCTCAGAAAAGAGAAATCCTAACAGTAGATTAATAATAAAACATCCATAAATAAAATCTGTTGATGGAATTGTCATTACCGAGTACAACATTATTGGTCAGTCGAGAAAGTATAAACTTGCATCTGTAAAAGTACAGCATAATTACCAGTTCTCTTCTGAATTAACAGATAAACTGAAGTCTCAGTTGATGAAGTTTTGGCCTACCTGTCCTGTAGTGATAGAGAGTCTTCAGGATCTTTCCAAAGTTCTCAATCTTGTCCTTTTTATATGGGTTGTCTACGTCCAGAAGGGAATTTCACAGTCAGATATGCAAAGTGTGTATTGAATAATTTCCTCCTATGGGAGACCGTCTTAGGAACACTAATTATCATATGAGTCATTGTTACACCTTAAAGCAGATGTTACACATTTAAACTAGTTTAATATACAAGAATATATCTGTATCCATTAGTTAAATGTTCAAAGTATGGATCTCAGATTGAGTGAAGATGTTCAGTGGCAGATTAATCTGACATTAATCTGCATCAAATCATTGAACAGGTGATAGTAGTCATGATTCCCTAACTAGTATAACAGCCAGAGCATGTCTTTCCTATCATTTTGACATCAAGAAATAATATGAATGTAATTGTTTTGGGTGGCTTTGTGGTGCGTGTAATCTTAATATATATATAAATATATATATCTTTATTTTTATGTTTAAATCTTGTGGAGGATGTAAATGAAGGACAAAGTTATTCACAAGTCTATGCAAAACAAACAGTGTCACCTCAGAAAGACAGAACTTCATGAAGAAACTTTTACAGATGTTTTGAAATCCATTCTCCTTTGAAACTCTACTTCTAAAACTAACCTGCATTTATATTGCACAAATGTTTTGTCAAAACGATTTTTTTTTGCACTAATATATGACAATGAGTTTGGATATGCAAAGCATTAAAGATTTGCTCCTTGTTAGTTTTCAGATCACCTGTATTTGTGTAAACGCATTGTGTTTGTGATTAGCAGAGTATATTTTCAGATCATGCAAAATTTAACATCTTTTTTTACTCTTCTGCAGTTACAGTGGGGAGAACAAGTATTTGATACACTGCCGATTTTGCAGGTTTGCCCACTTACAAAGCATGTAGAAGTCTGTAATTTTTATCATAGGTACTCTTCAACTGTGAGAGACGGAATCTAAAACAAAAATCCAGAAAATCACATTGTATGATTTTTAAGTAATTAATTTGCATTTTATTGCATGACATAAGTATTTGATACATCAGAAAAGCAGAACTTAATATTTGGTACAGAAACCTTTGTTTGCAATTACAGAGATCATACGTTTCCTGTAGTTCTTGACCAGGTTTGCACACACTGCAGCAGGGATTTTGGCCCACTCCTCCATACAGACCTTCTCCAGATCCTTCAGGTTTCGGGGCTGTCGCTGGGCAATACAGACTTTCAGCTCCCTCCAAAGATTTTCTATTGGGTTCAGGTCTGGAGACTGGCTAGGCCACTCCAGGACCTTGAGATGCTTCTTACGGAGCCACTCGGAGTTGCCCTGGCTGTGTGTTTCAGGTCGTTGTCATGCTGGAAGACCCAGCCACGACCCATCTTCAATGCTCTTACTGAGGGAAGGAGGTTGTTGGCCAAGATCTCGCGATACATGGCCCCATCCATCCTCCCCTCAATACGGTGCAGTCGTCCTGTCCCCTTTGCAGAAAAGCATCCCCAAAGAATGATGTTTCCACCTCCATGCTTCACGGTTGGGATGGTGTTCTTGGGGTTGTACTCATCCTTCTTTTTCCTCCAAACACGGCGAGTGGAGTTTAGACCAAAAAGCTCTATTTTTGTTTCATCAGACCACATGACCTTCTCCCATTCCTCCTCTGGATCATCCAGATGGTCATTGGCAAACTTCAGACGGGCCTGGATATGCGCCTCTACATGCTTTGAAAGCTTGAGCAGGGGGACCTTGCGTGCGCTGCAGGATTTTAATCCATGACGGCGTAGTGTGTTACTAATGGTTTTCTTTGAGACTGTGGTCCCAGCTCTCTTCAGGTCATTGACCAGGTCCTGCCGTGTAGTTCTGGGCTGATCCCTCACCTTCCTCATGATCATTGATGCCCCACGAGGTGAGATTTTGCATGGTGCCCCAGACCGAGGGAGATTGACCGTCATCTTGAACTTCTTCCATTTTCTAATAATTGCGCCAACAGTTGTTGCCTTCTCACCAAGCTGCTTGCCTATTGTCCTGTAGCCCATCCCAGCCTTGTGCAGGTCTACAATTTTATCCCTGATGTCCTTACACAGCTCTCTGGTCTTGGCCATTGTGGAGAGGTTGGAGTCTGTTTGATTGAGTGTGTGGACAGGTGTCTTTTATACAGGTAACGAGTTCAAACAGGTGCAGTTAATACAGGTAATGAGTGGAGAACAGGAGGGCTTCTTAAAGAAAAACTAACAGGTCTGTGAGAGCCGGAATTCTTACTGGTTGGTAGGTGATCAAATACGTATGTCATGCAATAAAATGCAAATTAATTATTTAAAAATCATACAATGTGATTTTCTGGATTTTTGTTTTAGATTCTGTCTCTCACAGTTGAAGTGTACCTATGATAAAAATTACAGACCTCTACATGCTTTGTAAGTAGGAAAACCTGCAAAATCGGCAGTGTATCAAATACGTTCTCCCCACTGTATTTACCTATGCAAATACAAGTAGGTGCATGCTTGGCACTTCTCCTTGAAATTTGTAAAACAGACACAACAAAATAATAGAACAAATATATTTTATTATTTATATAATCTATAGTATCAATGTTATATGTATGGCAAGCAATGTCAACAGCCTCAGCTAAGCTGTAATAAGTGGATTTAATTAATTTAAGAGAAACAATTAATAGTTAATTTGCTAAATATTTATTGCAAAATATAAAGAAAAGTCATCTCATTTTGTTTTTGATAACTTTCTTGGGTTTTAAGTGTTTAAAAGTCTGAGATCACATTCTTTTCTTTTAAATTTGAAAAACAAAAAAAATGATATAAAATTAAGAAAGTTAGTTAGAAAGTTAGAGTAGGTGACTAATCTAATGTAAGTAAATGATCATCTCACATTCATGTTCATTATCACTCAATTGTTTTACATTTAATATGTAATTTATTAAATTAGAAAATAATGCAGACATGTTTTTACTAGTGGTGTCAGACTATTACAAAATCTCCAAAGACAAAAAATATAAAAAATCTTCTGTAATATTGGGCTCTCTGTATATATCAGGGGCGTTTCCTCCGAGGAGGCAAGAGAGGCAGTGCCTCCGCCAAAAAAACTAGATGAGAAAATAATCCGTATTACAAAAATAAAACAACACAAATATTACAAAATGTGACATTAAAAAGTGTAAAAGTCACTGGTTTTTCTAAAGTAACACAGT
This sequence comes from Coreius guichenoti, assembly GCA_039654105.1. Classification (NCBI taxonomy): domain Eukaryota; kingdom Metazoa; phylum Chordata; class Actinopteri; order Cypriniformes; family Gobionidae; genus Coreius; species Coreius guichenoti. The sequence goes on along the minus strand of CM077168.1, from coordinate 57,572,918 downwards.
TTAACAGCGACACCCGCAGGTGAAGTTACAGCAGGACACCGCCTCTCGCTTCTATATATATATATTATATTAAATTTTAGTTTTAATATGCAGTTTTGGGGGTTTGTAATTACAAGTAAAGGGAGTTACGTAATCAGATTACTTTTTTCAAATAAATTGTAATTTATAACAAAATATTTTATTTTTTAAAATATTTTGTGCTTGGTACTTTTTTTTTATCAGGGTTTTTCCTGCATAGAGAATTATGAGGCGGCCACCTCCGTCAAATTTCGTGCCGCCATAACAATGAAAACTAACGCCATGCTTCCTAATAATATCTCCCAGTGGTAGCATGTACAGGGTGAAAAGCAACGGTCCTAGCACTGAGCCCTGCGGTACTCCATACTGAACTTGTGTTCGGTGTGACATCTCTTCATTTACTGCTACAAACTGATAACGGTCAGATAAGTATGATTTAAACCATGCCAATGAAATTCCACTAATGCCAACATAATTTTCGAGTCTATTCAAAAGAATGTTGTGGTCGATAGTATCGAATGCAGCGCTAAGATCCAATAACACTAATAAGAGTTACAACTTATTTGCTCAACATCCGATCGTGGTTGTATCTCTCTGTTAGTGTTACTCGATCTTAGCGCTGCATTCGATACTATCGACCACAACATTCTTTTGAATAGACTCGAAAATTATGTTGGCATTAGTGGAATTGCATCGGATGATAAGAGTAAATCATTTGTAACTCTAATGAGAGCAGTCTCAGTACTATGATACGGTCTAAATCCTGACTGGAAATCCTTGCAGATACCATTTCTTTCTAAAAAGGTATACCGTGTATACCAAAGTATACTGTGATTTTTCCTGGGTCAAAAATGGTCTTCGGTGGTGGCTGACAGACAGTAAAAAGCAGCCTACCCACATGATCTGTGTGTCCAATACTGACAATAAATTTAGAATAAATGCAAAAAACAAAAAACTGTTTGTAATTTTTGCTTCTCTTTTTTTGATATATTATGTCTGATCTCTTTTTATTTATTATGTATGATCTCTTTTCTCTTTTAATCAGACACAGACCTGTCACTCTGATCCTTTCTTGCCCTCTTTGCAAAAAATTTTTTTCTCCCACTGGCTTTCATAGCTTTGTAAGATAAGTTCCTTCTTTGCTAGATTTGATAATTATTTTGGTATAAAATCATATCATTATTAAAAAGTAGCATTAAAAAGTTTTTTTTAAATGAAAATCTAATGTTCTACCATATACAACTGAGTAAAATTAGCAGCCAGTAACAAGCACACTTGCGTTCTCATTTCAGAGGTGTTCTGAGTAAATGATTTGTTACCGATTCAGACAGTGACGTCTCGTGAGTTAAGTGTTGGACAGATCACTTAACCAGTCGTTAAAATGAATCGGTTCAAAGGAGACATTAGGTCGCAAATCGCACATTAGCGGAGGTGGACGTGTTGTGTGCTAATCCTGGCTGTCAGGACATCGCAAAAGATTTGTGTCAACACAGAAAACACTTCATCACTTCATTTCGTTTATTGAAAGTGTGGTTTATGTCAGCTGCATGTGAGGAACGCTTGTCAGAGAAGAGGTGACGTTTTTTTTAGAACAATTCTCTTAATGCACCACATGCAACATGGATTCAGTCTTCCGACCTTTTATCATCGTCAGTTGATTATGATTAATATGTGCGAGAGAGCAAAGACAGTGCTGAAGACAGAGGGATGGTTTCTCTGCTCGTTCTCTCTCTCAGTTAACATGCGCCCTATCACAAGTGCAGCAGTCATCTATCACTCATAAGAAATCACAATAACTCTTCAAATTAGGCTTTGGTGGGACAAAAATTTGTTTTGGCGGCCGCCAAAAAAAATGCAATGCATGTAAAATTGAGGAGATAAAACAACGCAAGTATTGGTAGTCTGGTATTGACCCAATTATGTACCGGTCCAAAAAAAATACCGGTTCTCGGTACCCATCCCTACTGCTGTTAGTTATTATTTTGGAATAAATGTAAAAATGCCTAAAACACTAACTAGATAAGATTTATACTTTATTTGAATAAATAGAACATCAATTACATTAATGTAAAAACACAAATAGAATTAAATAGACAAAATAGAAGTAATGTTTATTTAATCTGTAAAATGTGACATTTAGTGTTACTGAGGACATTTGGCTCATTTCAGAACCACTGATATCAATATCTTAAGCTCTATAACCCTAACCCTGATACGCAAAACTTGTGTCGTATTAAAGCAGGCAAACATCATTACAGATAATGGATTAGATCAGAAATCCACAGATTTTGGTTTGCTAGTTAACTCATTTGCCTAACTCACCCGGCTTGGTGCGATTAGTGATGATTTGCTTTTTGTCTTTGAATAAAGCGCCTCAGGAGAAGGTGAAGGTCCTTGTGAAGGTCAAGATGGAAATTTTTTTGTCTGTACAAATTCACAGCCAATGAGATGCTGGGTTATACTGAATGCTGTAAAGTGTATATACAGTGGGGAGAACAAGTATTTGATACACTGCCGATTTTGCAGGTTTTCCTACTTACAAAGCATGTAGAGGTCTGTAATTTTTTATCATAGGTACACTTCAACTGTGAGAGACGGAATCTAAAACAAAAATCCAGAAAATCACATTGTATGATTTTTAAATAATTAATTTGCATTTTATTCACTGTAAGCCATAACAAACTGTCTACTAGGATACTCATCAAGACAGGCATGTTGACATAATTTTTGTGTGAATTTGTCCATGTAAGCACAAGACTATTAAGAGAACTCAATATATTCGAGCTGTCTTCTGGTTCTTGAATGTTTAAATTGGCAAAGCTTAAATGAGTTTGGTTTACACAGATAGCAGCGTGCGTGTTCAGCTCTCACCTATCAACACCCGGTGAGGACGGCGCAAATGACTGGTCATGTTCGAGCAGACGGCACTTGCATTGAACAAAGTTTACAAAGAGTGACTGTTTTGTCCACGTTTCTTTGATTATCACTGTTGTAATGTATTACCGGTATTAGGGAGCCAGCATGTGTACCCATCGACAGAAACATACATTAGCGGAACTGTCTGGTGTCGTTATTTTCAACAAATCATATTATAGATGCGTCATCAGATTTGAGATGAACCGCGGAGAATGGTATGGTAAGATTTTTTACCGAGAATCGTTACACCCCTAATAGAAACTAATATAGGTTATATTTGTTAAAGGGGTCATGAACTGAGAAATCAACTTTTCCTTGAGCTTTTGGTATATAAAAGGTCATGGTAATATAAGAATATCCTGTAAGTTTCGGAGCTGAAAACTTCCTTGTTAGTCAAAAAAAAGCTTTTATTGACAGCTTTCTCATCAAACGAGGGATCTGCGAATGTTCTTCCCTGTGACGTCAGAAACGCCGCCTCGACAGAAGAAGAAAAACGCCTAATTCTGTAGCCCCGCCCACCGACTCACGCATGACATGTAATAGGTAAATAAATTAGGCCTACGTGGAGCTAAACCAGATCGAACTTCCAAGCAATAAACATAAGCTTCCTTCGGAATACAATAATAGGAATGCAGTTGAACTTTATTTTTAATGAGGATCCAGCTCACGTGGGGAAGACATTGCGTGTTTGTTCGCTTCATTTCACTGTGGATTCGTTTGTAAACAAGAGACTGGATTTGCAGACAGGATGAGATTAAAAAACAATGCTGTGGCTTCTGGATCCGACAGGAATGATGCAACACAATTATGTGAGTAAAACATGTTTTATATGTGACAGTATTGCATTGTTACAGATCGTTTGATATCTACTGATTATGTGTATGTCTAACTAAACATAACTTCCACGCTGTCACAGGCTGGAGTATCCTTTGTATTTGAGGTGTTGTTGGTTCACTGTCCTGCGATTCAGGATCAGACTCAGACATGTATGGGCCAGGGCTCGCAACTATCTTAAATAGTGAAATAACATTCCTTTCTTGATGTGCGTTGTTCACTCTCTTGACTTGATATTTGAAGGAAAAATACAATCGCGGAAATTTTGAACTTGCTGATTTGTCTGCAGTGAAGTTTTGCTGATGCACGTACTTGTGTGTGTGTGTGTGTGTGTGTTAGTGATGCGGTTCGTAGTTATATTCACCGATCGGACAGGCCAAGTAATAAAAAAATAACATTCCAATTAATTGCGGGTGGATGAGATAAATCATTGTGTTTGTTGGATAAAGACATTTTGCGAGCCCTGTGGGCGAAATCATTCCGGTTGCCATTTTTCCACACGTTTTCAAAACAATTCCCACGTGTACTGACGGGGGAGCTGAAGCTCATTTTAATAGGGTTAGGGTATAGTATATCATTATAAAACGCACTTGGGCGTTTACTTCCAAGTCTTCAATGCGGCACGCCCATAAAACCGATTGACCGTCTGGTACTGTTCGTGTGTCGGTCAAAAATGACTGAATAATTGTTATTAATTTCAATGAAATGATTGCTGAAGTAAAAAAAAGAAAAAGAAAATATGAACTTGAAAAAAGTTATAAAATTTTACATTTATGAAAACTGCACAAAAATACATTTTTCAATTTTTATATGAAATATACAGTTTCCAAAACACTTTTATACTCTAAAACTGTGAGAATATCAAAGACGTAAATCTAAACAAGTTACAAATTTTGATTATCAGGGCCAGTATATATGTGGAAAAGATGATAGACACTGTGGAGATTAGTTGTTGTTCTTATTACTGTCCCCTAGATGGCAGTACCAAACACACAAGTGGCAGATACCAAAGAGTGTAGAGGTAGAATAAGAAAGTAATAGAGAGAGCTAAGCTCGTGTTGAAATTAGGGGTGTGCACGAATAGTCCAATATTCGAATATTCGATCTGTAATTAATATTCGAAAAATAAAAATACTATTCGAAGTTTACTACGTTGCTTTGCTGGCCGTAAATGCAGTGAATCCATGATAAATCCCACTAAAACTCAGTTATAACTAAATCCACTGGGTGGCGCTGTGGAGTGGGTTGATTGTATTTGATCACATAATGTCGTCTGCCTCGCGATGTTTGGAATTACTTAGATGAAAATTGAAAATGATCTTACAAAATGGAGTTATTTTTGATAAAATGAATGAATGAAACTGAGTTATGATAATATCACGACCCCATTGAGAAATCACATGAAATCCAGACACCAGTTGAATGAGGAAAGACCGCTGTCCATCACTGCATTCACGAGTGCAGGTAGGCGCATCTGCACCCCGAGTGAGAGCGAGATAACGTATATGATAGCAAAATGATCTTGAGACGTATGCTTCCTTTAAAGGGGTGGTTGATTATGATTTCACTTTTTTAACTTTAGTTAGTGTGTAATGTTGCTGTTTGGACATAAACAACATCTGCAAAGTTACGACGCTCAAAGTTCAAAGAAAAGATATTTTCTTTTAAAGAAATCGCATTTTAAGGACTACAACAAACGGCTGGTAGGGACTACAACTAGCTTCTCGTGGGTTAGCTTCTCATCACTAACCCTAAAGTTTACATAAACCCTGCCCCCGGGAACACACAACAAAGGCCATGTTGAGAAGAGGAAGAGTTATGTAGTAGTGTTGTTGCCATGCCATCGAAACGCTGTAATTTTCACCCCGATTGCAGTCCTCTTTGTTCGGCCTTCCTATGAACGCTGGACTTAGGGAACAATGGTTACAATTTATTTTTAACGCAATCACAGGGAGAAAGTTTGGACTCATTTTTGACTGATTTGAAACTAAAGGCAAACACATGAATCAGAATCTTGACTGAATCAATGGTCAGAGATCAAATCGTCTTTGGAATTCATGACAAAAAAATTAGAGAAAGACTGATCAGAGAAACGGAGCTGACATTAGACGGTGCTGTCAAGATTTTGTCATGTGAGCGAACTTGCTTTGTTGGATTCTAGACCTTTCAGTGATAAAGAAGGAAACACTGTTGGTGACAGTCCAGTAGTTGGCGCTGTTACTCATAAAATGAAAAGACAGAGTCAAAAAGCTGCACCAAAGGTAGGCACAGATTCATTCAGCTGTAAAAGGTGTGGCTCAAAGCATCAACCTAAACAATGCCCAGCGCATGAACCACTTCGCTAAGCAGTGTTTTTCAAAGAATAAAGCAAAGCCATCAACAAATGTGCATGTTGTGGAAGAGACAGAATTGACACTTTCTTTGTGGGCATGATCAACAGTGACGCTGAAAATATTCAGCAAGAGTACAAAGCTAATGAAAGAAATGACTCCGATGTGAACTGTGTCTAAAGACAAATGGATTGTGTCACTACAAGTCAATGAAACTATTGTGCCGCTTAAACTTGATACATGAGCGAAGGCCAATCTCATAAGCATAAGTGACATAAAGGAAATGAAAATCAAGCCCCAGATAAAAACAATCAAAACCATTTAACGGTTAAAATTTAATTGATGTCCAACAAATAAATAACAGATATAATACAGATGAACAAATGATAAAGCTCGGGCTGCTGAATATTCGATCCCTTCCCCCAAAAGCGCTTATTGTTAATGATATGATTACAGATCATAACCTAGATGTGCTGTGTTTGACAGAAACCTGGCTAAAACCTGACGATTACATTACTTTAAATGAGTCCACCCCCCAAGATTATTGTTATAAACACGAGCCGCGTCTGAAAGGTAAAGGGGGAGGTGTTGCTGTAATTTATAATAATATCTTCGGTATTACTCAGAAGTTTAGTTTCAAATATAATTCCTTTGAAGTTTTGGTGCTTTATGTAACGTTATGTAGTGTAATTGATAAATCCCGTTTGACATTTGTGCTGGCTACTGTATACAGGCCACCAGGGCACCATACAGACTTTACCAGAGAGTTTGCTGATTTTCTATCAGAGTTAGTACTGGCTGCAGATAAAGTCCTAATTGTTGGTGATTTTGGGATTGGGATTGGCGTTTAGAGACATTCTAAACTCTATTGGAGTTAGGCAACACGTGTCAGGACCCACTCATCGCCGTAATCATACTTTAGACCTAATATTGTCACATGGAATAAATGTTGATACCGTTGAAGTTCTACAGCAGAGCGATGACATCTCAGATCATTACCTAGTATCGTGTATACTTAATTTACCAAAGGCTGCAAAGCCGTCCCCTCGTTTCAAACATGGCAGGACTATCACCGCTGCCACTAAAGATTGCTTTGTAAATAATCTTCCTCATCAGTTCCATCTCCTCAGCATCCCAGATAGCCTAGAGGAACTCGATGTTGCAACAGAAACTATTGACTCTCTCTTTTCCAGTGCTTTAGACACAGTTGCTCCCCGGCGCTTAAAGAAGATTAAAGAAAATAGTCCAACACCGTGGTACAACAAGCACACCCGGGCCCTTAAAACAGCAGCCAGAAAAATGGAGCGCAGCTGGAAGAAAACAAAACTGGAGGTTTTTCGCATTTCGTGGAAAGAGAGCATGATTGCATACAGAAAGACCGTAACAACTGCTAGATCTGCTTATTTCTCGAGTCTCTTAGAAGAAAACAAACACAACACTAGGTATTTATTTGAAACAGTGGCTAAATTAACAAGAAATAAAGCTTTAACTTCTGACGTTTGCAAACAGCACAGCAGTAATGACTTTATGAACTTCTTTACATGCAAGATTGATAATATTAGGAAGAAAATTATAACTATACAACCATCTACTACAGTATCACTTCAGACAGTGCATTGTAGTGTCACTGAGGAAAAATTCCACTCATTCACTGCTATAGGAGAAGAAGAATTGGCTAAACTCGTTAAATCATCTAAATCAACAACATGTATGCTAGACCCTATACCGACTAAGCTACTAAAAGAGATGCTTCCAGAGGTCATAGATCCTCTTCTTAATATCATTAATTCGTCTTTGTCATTAGGATATGTACCGAAAACTTTTAAGCTGGCTATTATTAAACCACTTATTAAAAAAACGCAACTTGATCCTACAGAATTAGTCAATTACAGGCCAATCTTAAATCTACCCTTTCTGTCAAAAATACTAGAAAAGGCAGTGTCCTCACAACTATGCTCCTTTTTTAGAAAGAAATGGTATCTGTGAGGATTTCCAGTCAGGATTTAGACCGTATCATAGTACTGAGACTGCTCTCATCAGAGTTACAAATGATTTACTCTTATCACCCGATAGTGGTTGTATCTCTCTATTAGTGTTACTTGATCTTAGTGCTGCATTCGATACTATCGACCACAACATTCTTTTGAATAGACTCGAAAATTATGTTGGCATTAGTGGAATTGCATTGGCATGGTTTAAATCATACTTATTTGACCATTATCAGTTTGTAGCAGTAAATGAAGAGATGTCACACCGATCACAAGTTCAGTATGGAGTACCGCAAGGCTCAGTGCTAGGACCGTTGCTTTTCACCCTGTACATGCTACCACTGGGAGATATCATTAGGAAGCATGGCGTTAGTTTTCATTGTTATGCTGACGATACTCAGCTCTATATTTCTTCACGCCCTGACGAAGCTTACCAATTCACAAGATTAAAGGAATGCATAGCTGATATAAAAAATTGGATGACTATTAATTTTCCTGCAACTTAATTCAGAAAAAACTGAATTTTTAATTATTGGACAAAAAAACTCCACAAGTAGTAACCTAGAATACTGTCTAACACTTGATGGCTGCTCTGTCAAGTCCTCGTCGTCAGTTAGGAACCTGGGTGTGCTCTTTGATACCAATCCTTCATTTGAAAGTCACGTTTCTAGCATCTGTAAAACTGCATTCTACCATCTTCATAAATCAAATCAAATCACCTTTATTTATATAGCGCTTTTTACAATGGCAGTTGTTTCAAAGCAGCTTCACAGTGGTAACAGGAAAATAATGCAACAGAATTTGATTCGGCTGTACAGCCGCTCTGGTGAAAACAGTGATGTCATCCAGCTCATTTCAATTATCATATAGTGTCAATGCGGGCAGATCAGTAATATAGTTGAAATTTAGGTGTCCCCAACTGAGCAAGCCAAAAGACAAAGGCGACGGTGGCAAGGAACCAAAACTCCTTCAGGGCCAGAATGGAGAAAAAAACCTTGGGAGAAACCAGGCTCAGTCGGGGTGCCAGTTCTCCTCTGGCCGACGAACAAATAGTGTATGATTATGATTCTGGCAACATTACAGGTCAGAAGTCATATTAGATAAATAAATATTTGTAGGATTATTCGAAAGATTGGAGTTGTCACGCCGGGGACGGGTTTAATGAGGATGTCGTGTCGATGCGGCATTTACAGGGGGGAGTTTAATTGACACTATTGTCTCTACAGACACTTCAGGGATATGGTCGTCATGTCCAGGCTAAGGTCCACCATCTGGTCTGGATACGGCCCGGATCCGGCCGACTGCAGTAAACCTCGGGATAAACAGAGAGACTAACATTAGCGTAGATGCCATTCTTCTTATGATGTAACGAGTACATCAGGTGTTATTGGAAGTGTTCCCGGTTCCGGCTGACCTAGTTAATGCAGCCTAAAACAATCATTTAACTGATTTGAATAATATAAATTAAAAATGTTTTATGTGTATGCCATAGTAAAGAGATTTGTTTTTAGTCTAGATTTAAACTGACAGAGTGTGTCTGCTTCCCGAACAATGCTAGGAAGACTGTTCCAGAGTTTAGGTGCTAAATAGGAAAAGGACCGACCGCCTGCAGTTGATTTTGATATTCTAGGTATTATCAACTGACCAGAATTTTGAGACCGCAATAGACGTGATGGAGTATAATGCGTTAAGAGCTCGCTCAAGTACTGGGGAGCTAAACCATTTAGTGCTTTGTAAGTAATCAGCAAGATTTTAAAATGTATACGATGTTTAATAGGGAGCCAATGCAGTGTTGACAGAACCGGGCTAATATGGTCATACTTCCTGGTTCTAGTAAGAACTCTAGCTGCTGCGTTTTGGACCAGCTGCAGTTTATTTATTAAGCGAGCAGGGCAACCACCCAGTAGAGCATTACAATAATCTAGCCTTGAGGTCATGAACGCATGAACTAACTGTTCAGCATTTTGCATTGAAAGCATGTGCCGTAATTTAGATATATTTTTAAGATGGTAGAATGCAGTTTTACAGATGCTAGAAACGTGGCTTTCAAATGAGAGATTGGTATCAAAGAGCACACCCAGGTTCCTAACTGACGACGAGGACTTGACAGAGCAGCCATCGAGTGTTAGACAGTATTCTAGGTTACTACTTGTGGAGTTTTTTTGTCCAATGATTAAAAATTCATTTTTTTCTGAATTAAGTTGCAGGAAATTACTAGTCATCCAATTTTTTATATCAACTATGCATTCTGTTAATCTTGTGAATTGGTAAGTTTCGTCAGGGCGTGAAGAAATATAGAGCTGAGTATCATCAGCATAACAATGTAGATTAACGCCATGCTTCCTAATAATATTTCCCAGTGGTAGCATGTACAGGGTGAAAAGCAACGGTCCTAGCACTGAGCCCTGCGGTACTCCATACTGAACTTGTGTTCGGTGTGACATCTCTTCATTTACTGCTACAAACTGATAACGGTCAGATAAGTATGATTTAAACCATGCCAGTGAAGTTCCACTAATGCCAACATAATTTTCGAGTCTATTCAAAAGAATATTGTGGTCGATAGTATCGAATGCAGCGCTAAGATCGAGTAACACTAATAGAGAGATACAACCACGATTGGATGATAAGAGTAAATCATTTGTAACTCTAATGAGAGCAGTCTCAGTACTATGATACAGTCTAAATCCTGACTGGAAATCCTCACAGATACCATTTCTTTCTAAAAAGGAGCATAATTGTGAGGACACTGCCTTTTCTAGTATTTTTGACAGAAAGGGTAGATTTGAGATTGGCCTGTTATTGACTAATTTTGTAGGATCAAGTTGCGTTTTTTTAATAAGTGGTTTAATAATAGCCAACTTAAAAGTTTTCGGTACATATCCTAATATCAAGGATGAATTAGTGATATTAAGGAGAGGATCTATGACCTCTGGAAGCATCTCTTTTAGTAGTTTAGTCGGTATGGGGTCGAGCATACATGTTGTTGATTTTGATGATTTAACGAGTTTAGCCAATTCTTCTTCTCCTATAGCAGTGAATGAATGTAATTTTTCCTCAGTGACACTACAATGCACTGTCTGATGTGATACTGTAGTAGACGGCTGCATGGTTATAATTTTTTTCCTAATATTATCAATCTTACAGGTAAAGAAGTTCATAAAGTCATTACTGCTGTGCTGTTTACAAACATCAGACACACTCTGTCATCTTAAAAATATATCTAAATTACGGCACATGCTTTCAATGCAAAATGCTGAACAGTTAGTTCATGCGTTCATGACCTCAAGGCTAGATTATTGCAATGCTCTACTGGGTGGTTGCCCTGCTCGCTTAATAAATAAATTGCAGCTGGTCCAAAACGCAGCAGCTCGAGTTCTTACTAGAACCAGGAAGTATGACCATATTAGCCCGGTTCTGTCAACACTGCACTGGCTCCCTATTAAACATCGTATAAATTTTAAAATCTTGCTAATTACTTACAAAGCACTAAATGGTTTAGCTCCCCAGTACTTGAGCGAGCTCTTAACACATTATACTCCATCACGTCTATTGTGGTCTCAAAATTCTGGCCAGTTGATAATACCTAGAATATCAAAATTAACTGCAGGCGGTCGATCCTTTTCCTATTTAGCACCTAAACTCTGGAACAGTCTTCCTAGCATTGTTCGGGAAGCAGACACACTCTGTCAGTTTAAATCTAGACTAAAAACACATCTCTTTACTATGGCATACACATAGAACATTATCAATTTCTATTATTCAAATCAGTTAAATGATTGTTTTAGGCTGCATTAACTAGGTCAGTCGGAACCGGGAACACTTTCCATAACACCTGATGTACTCGTTACATCATAAGAAGAATGGCATCTACGCTAATGTTAGTCTCTCTGTTTATCCCAAGGTTTACTGCAGTCAGCCGGATCCAGGCCGTATCCAGATCAGATGGTGGACCTACGCCTAGACATGACCAGTGCATCCCTGAAGTGTCTGCAGAGACCGTGTCAATTAAACTCCCCCCTGTAAATGCCGCATCGACACGACATCCTCATTAAACCCGTCTCCAGTGTGCCTGAATCATAATCATACACTGTTTGTTCGTCGGCCAGAGGAGAACTGGCACCCCGACTGAGCCTGGTTTCTCCCAAGGTTTTTTTTCCTCCATTCTGTCACCTGAAGGAGTTTTGGTTCCTTGCCACCATCGCCTTTGGCTTTTGGCTTGCTCAGTTGGGGACACTAAATTTTCAACTATATTACTGATCTGCACGCATTGACACCGTATGATAATTGAAATTAGCTGGATGACATCACCATTTTCTCCAGAGCGGCTGTACAGCCGAATCAAATTCTGTTGCATTATTTTTCTGCTTAACACTGTGAAGCTGCTTTGAAACACTCGGCATTGTAAAAAGCACTATATAAATAAAGGTGACTTGACTTGACTTATGTAGATGATAGTACTCACTAGATCTGGGTGTTGTCTGCATAGCTGTGGTAAGCAATTTGGTTCTCTCTCATTATTTGGCTCAGCGGGAACATGTACAGGTTGAATAGGAGTGGCGCAAGAATTAAGCCTTGTGGGACTCCGCATGTCATGGATGTCCACTCAGACTTACCTATACTCACATAATAACCTCTCCCTTCTAAGTATGATCTGAACCATTTTAGGACCATCCCAGAAAGCCCGACCCAGTTTTCCAGCCTGTTAAGAAGAATGTTGTGATCGACAGTGTCAAATGCAGCACTGAGGTCGAGTAGCACCAGCACTGATAAAGCAATAGAGTACCGATGCATAATCTCCATTTCTGCAAATCCGTTGTTGTGAATGAATGACTCTCTCTACCCGTTGCTCTGGTCTTCGTCCACAGCCGCTAGCGCCACCTGCAGGTGAGACAGACTAACAGCAGATGGAGATTATGCATCCGTACTCTATTGCTTTTCTTGCAGTTCCCGGATGTGAAATGTTGAATTTTCTGTCAAATCTGAACCACTGAATTTGTGAAAGTGAAATAAAATGGACCAAAAATTGCCTGTCGAATATTATAGGTTGTATTTTTAAACAGAATTAAGATTTTGGAAGTGAAATTTTAAAGGTGAATATGGATTATTGAATTTTTTTAATAATGAAAATGTGTGTGAAATGTTTTGAATTGATATATTCACAGCTTAAATATACAACTGTTGAATTTCAGACCATAAAAATGCAAGCCCTAAAAATACAATGCTTTTAAATGCAAGCACGGTTAATGCAATGCATATTATTTAAAGTATTGCCGTTCAACAAGCTTTTTAGTTTCAAAAACATTTGTCATTATTTTTATTCCATACTTTTGCACTGATAAAAAAAAAAAGCGAGGCGCGACCGGGGTTAAATGTTACGAATTGTTTCAGAGAGTTCAGAGAACATTCAGAAATAACTTGTTAGCAAAACGTTCTTAGAAGATATTTTTGTACAAACACACACATTGAAGGGAACCTACCAATTAAAACGAGCAGTGTAAATAGTTTGTGCTCCATTATCTGAAACAACAAGATGACATATTCTCAATATCAGCATAAACGCATTAACCCCTACTGATTATTGTCCAATATGTTGTGTGTTGTATTGTCCAATACCTGTGTGATCTTCTCTTCCTCTTTTCTCCTCTCGTGGTTTTATGAGTCTTCCCAAGCTTTAATATTCTTGTTAACGGCATGCAAAACTCCTGCTGTCCTCATGTCACCTTTACTGTCATGATGATTGCGAGTCGGTCCAGATTCGAAGATGGCGCCGGTGTACATGGCATGCCGTCAGTTGCAGAGGCTAGTATTTGTATTGTGCATTTTATTTTGTTTTATTTTGAAAGTTACGCAGTGCGCGATATTGGTTTATGATAGGTCAACTATCTTAAGTCTGCGGGACAGTTCAAAATTGGGCTATGCATCAAATGGCTCATATTATCCACCTCCCCCTTTTCTATCTTTGATATCAAATCAAATCACCTTTATTTATATAGCGCTTTTTACAATGCCAATTGTTTCAAAGCAGCTTTACAGTGGTAACAGGAAAATAATGCAACAGAATTTGATTCGGCTGTACAGCCGCTCTGGTGAAAATGGTGATGTCATCTAGCTCATTTCAATTATCATATAGTGTCAATGCGGGCAGATCAGTAATATAGTTGAAATTTAAGTGTCCCCAACTGAGCAAGCCAAAAGACAAAGGCGACGGTGGCAAGGAACCAAAACTCCTTCAGGGCCAGAATGGAGAAAAAAACCTTGGGAGAAACCAGGCTCAGTCGGGGTGCCAGTTCTCCTCTGGCCGACGAACAAATAGTGTATGATTATGATTCTGGCAACATTACAGGTCAGAAGTCATATTAGATCAATAGATATTCGTAGGATTATTCGAAAGATTGGAGTCGTCACGCCGGGGATGGGTTTAATAAGGATGTCGTGTCGATGCGGCATTTACAGGGGGGAGTTTAATTGACACGGTCTCTGCAGACACTTCAGGGATGCGTTGGTCATGTCCAGGCGCAGGTCCACCATCTGGTCCGGATACGGCACGGATCCGGCCGACTGCAGTAAACCTCGGGATAAACAGAGAGACTAACATTAGCGTAGATGCCATTCTTCTTATGATGTAACGAGTACATCAGGTGTTATTGGAAGTGTTCCCGGTTCCGGCTGACCTAGTTAATGCAGCCTAAAACAATCATTTAACTGATTTGAATAATATAAATTAAAAATGTTTTATGTGTATGCCATAGTAAAGAGATGTGTTTTTAGTCTAGATTTAAACTGACAGAGTGTGTCTGCTTCCCGAACAATGCTAGGAAGACTGTTCCAGAGTTTAGGTGCTAAATAGGAAAAGGATCGACCGCCTGCAGTTGATTTTGATATTCTAGGTATTATCAACTGGCCAGAGTTTTGAGACCGCAATAGACGTGACGGAGTATAATGCGTTAAGAGCTCGCTCAAGTACTGGGGAGCTAAACCATTTAGTGCTTTGTAAGTAATCAGCAAGATTTTAAAATGTATACGATGTTTAATAGGGAGCCAATGGAGTGTTGCCAGAACCAGCCTAATATGGTCATACTTCCTGGTTCTAGTAAGAACTCTAGCTGCTGTGTTTTGGACAAGCTGCAGTTTATTTATTAAGCGAGCAGGGCAACCACCCAGTAGAGCATTACAATAATCTAGCCTTGAGGTCATGAACGCATGAACTAACTGTTCAGCATTTTGCATTGAAAGCATGTGCCGTAATTTAGATATATTTTTAAGATGGTAGAATGCAGTTTTACAGATGCTAGAAACGTGGCTTTCAAATGAGAGATTGGTATCAAAAAGCACATCCAGGTTCCTAACTGACGACGAGGACTTGACAGAGCAGCCATCAAGTGTTAGACAGTATTCTAGGTTACTACTTGTGGAGTTTTTTTGTCCAATGATTAAAAATTTAGTTTTTTCTGAATTAAGTTGCAGGAAATTACTAGTCATCCAATTTTTTATATCAACTATGCATTCCGTTAATCTTGTGAATTGGTAAGTTTCGTCAGGGCGTGAAGAAATATAGAGCTGAGTATCGTCAGCATAACAATGAAAACTAACGCCATGCTTCTTAATGATATCTCCCAGTGGTAGCATGTACAGGGTGAAGAGCAACGGTCTTAGCACTGAGCCTTGCGGTACTCCATATTGAACTTGTGATTGGTGTGACATCTCTTCATTTACTGCTACAAACTGATAACGGTCAGATAAGTAGGATTTAAACCATGCCAATGAAATTCCACTGATGCCAACATAATTTTCGAGTCTATTTAAAAGAATGTTGTGGTCGAATGCAGCGCTAAGATCGAGTAACACTAACAGAGAGATACAACCACGATCGGATGATAAGAGTAAATCATTTGTAACTCTAATGAGAGCAGTCTCAGTACTATGATACGGTCTAAATCCTGACTGGAAATCCTCACAGATACCATTTCTTTCTAAAAAGGAGCATAATTGTGAGGACACTGCCTTCTCTAGTATTTTTGACAGAAAGGGTAGATTTGAGATTGGCCTGTAATTGACTAATTCTGTAGGATCAAGTTGCGGTTTTTTAATAAGTGGTTTAATAATAGCCAACTTAAAAGTTTTCGGTACATATCCTAATGACAAAGATGAATTAATGATATTAAGAAGAGGATCTATGACCTCTGGAAGCATCTCTTTTAGTAGTTTAGTCGGTATAGGGTCGAGCATACATGTTGTTGATTTTGATGATTTAACGAGTTTAGCCAATTCTTCTTCTCCTATAGCAGTGAATGAGTGTAATTTTTCCTCAGTGACACTACAATGCACTGTCTGATGTGATACTGTAGTAGACGGCTGCATGGTTATAATTTTTTTCCTAATATTATCAATCTTACACGTAAAGAAGTTCGTAAAGTCATTACTGCTGTGCTGTTTACAAACATTAGAATTTGAAGCTTTATCTTTGGTTAATTTAGCCACTGTATCGAATAAATACCTAGGGTTATGTTTGTTTTCTTCTAAGAGAGTTGAGAAATAAGCAGATCTAGCAGTTTTTAGGGCCTTTCTGTATGCAATCATGCTCTCTTTCCACGAAATGCGAAAAACTTCCAGTTTTGTTTTCTTCCAGCTGTGCTCCATTTTTCTGGCTGCTGTTTTAAGGGCCCGGGTGTGCTCGTTGTACCACGGCGTTGGACTATTTTCTTTAATCTTCTTTAAGCGCCAGGGAGCAACTGTGTCTAAAGTGCTGGAAAAGAGAGAGTCAATAGTTTCTCATCAGGACCAGAATCTTTTGTTGAGGGGATGTCTGGTGGACCAGCTGTAAGACGGGAGTCAGAGTTTACTCCGGAGACTGTCTTGAGTGAGGATGAATGCAAGGAAGCAATTGCATTTATGAACCATTCTGCTGATGAGGATGCAGTCAAGAAGAAGATGAAATTGACATTTGACTATCGCCGCAACATGGTTCTTGACCCTATGCAGTCAAGTGATATATTGACCGTCTTTCCACGTTTCAAAGACATTAAAGGCTTGGTAAAGTGTTTATAATCATACTCTTAAGGATTTTTTAAAAAATGCATTGCTGTGGTCTAAAAATAAGTTTGTTCAGTGCTTTCAGGGGTTAATAGCTAATAATGATTCCCTTTATATTGAGCAAGACTTTGTTCTGATGTTTGGAGAAGGAGTGTCAGGCAAGCTTCTGGAGAAGTGGATGACTGCATTCAAGAAAAAAGTGATTCTGCAGTGCAAAAAACCTCCAACCAGTTCAGCAGCAGCTGAATCCCCTGACGACCCAGAAGAGGGCGTTGATTTTGGTAAGATGTTTAAAATTAATTTAATACTTAGATAATTTTAGTAATATTTGTCTATTATTGTAAGGAACATAAACGTGAAATATTTAGTCCCCATGCATTTTTTAAATATTATTTATTCTTTATTTTCTGTTTTCATCATTTACGTTTTGCTAACATATCTATTACGGTCTAAACAGTTTGGGATACTGACCTCTCTTCTATACTACTACTGCTGCATCTGATCCCACCTTCTGCCCAAGGCCGGAAAAGACCAGGAAAAGGTGTCTGCTTCTCAAGCAGAGAAACATCTTGTTGTCTTCAAGAAGGTTTGTTTTTTTGTTGTAGTTTTCTATTATTTAACATCTCTGTGATGGTTCTCTACAATTTGCTTGGTTTTCTCAGAGTGGAACAAACATTGAGGAGCATCTTCGAGACATCACTAGTGCTCGGCCCTATCTCCTGGCTGTGGGACCTCAGAAGAATTCAGTTCGACAGTTTTTCATCATTCTCGATCAGCATGCCATTCCATGCAAGTCAACCTCTTCTCTTAGTGCCTTTGACGAACTGTTTAAGGCACATTTTGTTTTCGGCACCTCCTACAACACTATGCTACACAACATGTACACTTTCATTCAGACCACTGTGTACAACATAGATGTTGGCAAAGTGAAAGAGAGTCCTCGTGTTGCTGAGGTCAGAGCAAGGCTGCTTAGCTAGGTCTCAAGTTTTTCTGCCCTCATGAAGTGTTTTGTTTGTCAGGCTGAGTTAAATGGTTCAAAAATGCTTCTTAGGCACTTCAGTGTGGGTTATCCAATCTTGGTGCTTGTTGCGCAACATGCCCCTATTATTTGGTGATTTAGTGCAAAGAGATGATAAACACTGGCATCTTTTGATTTTACTTTTGCACATTGTTAACATTGTATTTTCACCATTCGTAAAAGAAGGCATGACCATTTATCTTAAACATTTAATAATTGAACATCTTCAGATGCAAATCTTTTGTCAAAGCATCACGTCATGATACATTACCCACAGTGTATAAGAAAAATTGGACCAATTCTGCACATGTGGTGTATGCATTATGAAGCTAAACACAAATTTTTTAAAACACTTCAAAAATATCACCAAAACTCTAGCCAAAAAGCACCAATTTTGTACTGCAATGCACTGGGAGTCTTTTAGCCAGTACAGATTGTCTCTTGGCCCAGGAAAGATGGTAGAACTCAGTGAACTTAAAGGTGGCCAAGAGATTGCTTCCAAACTAGGAGTGGTAATATCAGAAGTTGTCTGTTCTGTAAAGTGGATCAAGCACCATGGCACAGAGTATCGCCCTGACTTTATTATCTGTACAGACGTAGACGTACCATATTGCCATTTAATGCAGATGTGATTTATTTTTGTTCATGATTTTCTTGAGACTGACTCGTGTTTTAATAAATGTTTTATACATGACATTGTTGAAATTGTTTTCTTTGTTTTAAAAACTTGTTTTAAGAGTTAATTTGA
This sequence comes from Coreius guichenoti, assembly GCA_039654105.1. Classification (NCBI taxonomy): domain Eukaryota; kingdom Metazoa; phylum Chordata; class Actinopteri; order Cypriniformes; family Gobionidae; genus Coreius; species Coreius guichenoti. Next base: position 57,554,033 of record CM077168.1, on the reverse strand, counting down.
CATTGTAGATGAGTAGGCTAATTGTTTTACTGTACTTAAACCACAAAGAGAAATACTGACACTTATTAAGCTGTTGCAACACCAAATGGGTTTTTGAGTGAGATTTTTTTCACTATTAAACACTACATTTGTGAAATATTAACACTAATAAAAGATGTAAATAAACAGTACACTAGTGAAATATTAACACTAATAAAAGATGTAAATAAACTCTACACTAGTGAAATATTAACACTATCACAAGAGTCAATTTATCACCAATTTTGAGTGGGACCAAATACACTCGGACCCAGTGTTAAATTGAACTCTTATAGAGTTAATTTAACACTGCAAAATGTACTGTGCTGCTGTATCAAAGACTTTGTGCGATGATTTTCTTACATGTGATTTTCTTATATGTGAATAAGATCAGTGACATTAGATTGGGGATATCGTGTCCCTCTTTTGACCCTTCTATCCCGACGGCTTGTACGGCGGAGTTTAACCCCTTTAGTGTCAAGGATCGCTGACGGCCCCAGATTACTGTTGTTAAACATTCACTGCTCGTTAAAACATCACAGTCTTACTTTATTTGGACAAACTCAGTATCATTAGACAGATTAAAGACTCCAGCTTCGATATTTGAACACTGTTTATGATAAAACTGGGTTGCAGTGACATTACTTTCTTAATTTATGTCAGGAGTGCAAAATAATCGATCTGTAATGTAAGACATTTTGAATCGAATATCACATGCAAATTAATTCTCTCTCGTCTGCAGCGGTACAGTTGTGTCCACACAGCTGCAATGAACAGTGTTTTTCTAGGGCTCTTAGTTCAAAAGTGCGCATATTTGGAGAAATATTGATTTATCACGTTTGCAAAATATTTTGTCATACAGAATACCATTTCTATTCATTTCCCACTGAATTATCCGATCTGAAAGAGCTGAAACAGTGTACAGAGCGAGCTCTGTCTCTCCTCTTCCTGATTTGCGTCAGATATGAGTCATCGCGTGCTCATTCGATGTCTAAAGCTGTCAATCATCTTACGCATTGACGCTGTCCTGTGTACACTTCCTCGTCCTGTGCTCAGTGAAGAACAAACCAATTCTACATTTCTACACGTGAACTAAGAAGCTAATAAACACACGATAACTATGGCTTAAGGTTTTTGTGTTATTTTTCATGTGATTTCGGCTATTTTTATATCAATAATGGATGTTTACATTATAAATGCTAAGCAGGTGTAGCGATGAGCTCCATATAAAATGTAACATGTTTTAACATCATCATATGAATGAAATCCCCATTAGATTGCGACAGGAAGGTAATTCAAACACTCGATGTTCGTTAAAAGTGAGTTTTGAGTGAAAGTGTAATTTTAATCTTTTAAATTGTGTTATGTAGCTTGATGCTAACTGTAGCTCTAATGCACCTGTTGTGCCAGGAGCTATATCTATTTCACGATCTATTTTGTTACAATAATATATATAAAGTCTCAAGAATATGCTTTTTATTTTGTTTGTTTTCTAGTCACCTTTATTTATATAGCACTTTTTACAGTGCCGATTGTATCAAAGCAGCTTCACAGTGTTAACAGGAAAATAATGCAACAGAATTTGATTCGGCTGTACAGCTGCTCTGGAGAAAACAGTGATGTCATCCAGCTCATTTTAATTATCATATAGTGTCAATGCGGGCAGATCAGTAATATAGTTTAAATTTTAGTGTCCCCAACTGAGCAAGCCAAAAGCCAAAGGCGATGGTGGCAAGGAACTCCTTCAGGGGCCAGAATGGAGAAAAAAATCTTTGGAGAAACCAGGCTCAGTCGGGGTGGCAGTTCTCCTCTGGCCAACGAACAAATAGTGTATGATTATGATTCAGGCAACATTACAGGTCAGAAGTCATATTAGATCGAAAGATATTCGAAAGATTGGAGTCATCATGCCGGAGACGGGTTTAATGAGGATGTCGTGTCAGTGCGGCATTTACAGGGGGGAGTTTAATTGACACGGTCTCTACAGACATTTCAGGGATGCGTTGTTCATGTCTAGGCGTAGGTCCACCATCTGATCTGAATACGGCCCGGATCCAGCTGAGTGCAGTAAACCTCGGGATAAACAGAGAGACTAACATTAGCGTAGATGCCATTCTTCTTATGATGTAACGAGTACATCAGGTGTTATGGGAAGTGTTCCCGGTTCCGGCAGACCTAGTTAATGCAGCCTAAAACAATCATTTAACTGATTTGAATAATATAAATTGATAATGTTCTATGTGTATGCCATAGTAAAGAGATGTGTTTTTAGTCTAGATTTAAACTGACAGAGTGTGTCTGCTTCCCGAACAATGCTAGGAAGACTGTTCCAGAGTTTAGGTGCTAAATAGGAAAAGGATCGACCGCCTGCAGTTGATTTTGATATTCTAGGTATTATCAACTGGCCAGAATTTTGAGACCGCAATAGACGTGATGGAGTATAATGCGTTAAGAGCTCGCTCAAGTACTGGGGAGCTAAACCATTTAGTGCTTTGTAAGTAATAAGCAAGATTTTAAAATGTATGCGATGTTTAATAGGGAGCCAGTGCAGTGTTGACAGAACCGGGCTAATATGGTCATACTTCCTGGTTCTAGTAAGAACTCGAGCTGCTGCGTTTTGGACCAGCTGCAGTTTATTTATTAAGCGTGCAGGGCAACCACCAAGTAGAGCATTACAATAATCTAGCCTTGAGGTCATAAACGCATGAACTAACTGTTCAGCATTTTGCATTGAAAGCATGTGCCGTAATTTAGATATATTTTTAAGATGGTAGAATGCAGTTTTTCTAGAAAGACTTCAGATAATATGTGGATTACTGTATGTGGTTTTAATGGGCCAGACTTCAAGCCAGAAAAAAGACTAATGGCTGAATACAAACAAAAGAATAACGATAAAAGAATGAGGATTAAGTCTCATACCGACACAGGTGTAAAATGTTCGTCGCTTGAGAACAATAGAGCATGAATTGAACTGTTCTCCTCGCCAGACATTATACAAAAGACTGCAAATGGGTGTTTACAGGGCAATAACATATTGCATTAGCATCTTTATCAGCCCTCTGTAAAAACTCCCCTGACATGGTCTTACAAAATGCTTCATAAAATTCATAATTTTTGAGATATCATCCTCAGATTTGAAATGAAGCATGACCACACTTGTAGCTTCACTTTAGTTGTGGTTATAAGTTTTTATACTATATTGACATAATATTTTTATACATTTAAAAATATATTCTTGTTTTTATGTTTGAGCTTATATATTGTGGTGTCAAATGACCAGTCAAATGACCCAAATGATATAGTGACTTTTCATGATAAATCCATGTCAGAACTTGTGGTTGATATGAGTGACTTGTATGTTAAAGACCTCCAGAAGCGGCACGACAAAAAGTCCAAGAAAGAGAGCCGCAAAGAAAAGAAGAGGAATCAGAAAAAGAAGATCAAGCGTGAACCAGAGTCAGGAGACCTTCCTACAGAGGGGACAACGAATGATGAGATTGCTAAGAAAGATTGAGAGATCTCACAAGGTGTTATCAAAAATGATTAAAATGATGATGGTTCAAGAAAAGTTTGATGGGGAAATGAAACAGTTGATGTGTAGAGTTGATGGGCTGTGTACAACAGCGGATCAGCTATACACATCTGGGGATAAAACTGATGTATAAATGAATTTTCTATTCATTTGGAATTAAACTATTTGTGTATGTAACAGATGTGACCCGGATACACCCTTCTCTGCGGTTTGCGTTTTGTGATGCGTAGAGGAGATGTGTCTGAAGATGCATCCTGTTGGAACGTGGGGTTTTGGCACCCTACGATAAGATCATATCATAGCGAGTGGGTGTTTTTACAGTATATGCAACTAGTTTTGAGAAGGTGTTATACAGCTTATGCATTCAATTTTGAGTAGGTGTTTTGCAGCTTTTGCAGTAAGCTTTGAAGTGCATAGAGATGACGTAGGTGCTATATGCTAGTGCAAGTAAGAGTTAGGCAAGCTTATATTTTGACCTTTTAAGGTCCGTTATGGGAGGATCTTTTATCCTGTGTTTTAAATAAAAGTGTGTTGCATATTCGGGTTCGACGCCGAACTCCGTGGTGAAGACTACACGTGTTTATGTTGTAATTTTTATGCTGAAACTTTGCTAAGTAAATCAAAGCCTTGAATGGGGCAATTATTTTCTACCTCAGTTAAAGTCTCAGTGTGATTATTTCTTAAACATAACTATTATCTGAACCTGAATATTAAATTCCATCGTGCTTCATAGAGGACCGGACCTTGATTGAGATTGGTACGGGATATCTCAGATATTTCTAACCAGTGGGCAGCGCTCCTGAACTCAAAGGTAAGGGCAGATCTTATGATTTGTGCTGGTTTGGGAGATGTGTGTACTGGATTACTTAGTCATATTGGGGAGAAAATACTACATGGCGCCCAAGCATGTGGGGCATGATTATAGGGATTATTGTGGGGCATGATTATAGAACGAGTAGCAGAAAAGCCCACATACCACAACCACAGAAACACAGTTCAAGGTAACTGTTGCTCAGTTCAGAGGAACTGAATAGAAGCACGCGCAGGCTCAGAGTGAAGACCTGTAAGAGAGACACGATAACTCAGAGACTCTCAGAGGAGAGTGAGTTTATCTTTCTCATGATATAAACCGGTTTGTTGTAATGAAACATTAAGACTCGAGAAGATGAGTCAAATGTTGACTATAAATCTAGTGCCCGAAGATATGGGAGGAAAGCTAGAATGGATTGAACCCACACAGTCTAAATGTAGGTACGATCAAATACCATGGGACGAGGTCATGAGGACCGCCCCAGTGGTTAGCCTCAAAGTAAGGGAAGGGGCAGAGATCCCAACCTTCATCTATTCCAATAAGGTAGGAAAAGATGGCACACCCAGAGTAAGGGTCTTTGATGAGGCAGGGGAAGAAATTAAAGGTATTCCCACAAAACCTTGGAACTCCCTGGATCAAGAGGATCCGGGAGAAGAATCCGAGAGGGGCTCAATAGCTCCGAGTGTCGCACTCCTAAGAGAGGGGGGCAAAGATGCTCTTGAACCAAGTGCTCCAACTTATGATGACCCCAATAGCCCAGACAGTGAATCCTCGTCAGAAGACGAAGGGCCACTTAGGATATATTTTGGTAAAGGACCATGTCTTATAATCCTTAAACAGGGGCGTTTAGAAAGGGAGGAAGAAGCAGATGTGTTAGTCAATGCCGCCAATAGACACCTTAGCCATGGTGCTGGTGTGGCCGCAGCGCTTAAAAAGCAAGCAGGTCAAAAGTTCCAAACAGAATCAGACAAACTAATACAACGCAGAAGAACCGCCCTTATGACTGGAGATATAATTCTACAGAAGATAGGTGGACCGAACGGAAAACCCGTAATACATGCAATAGGGCATGAGAAAGGCAGAGACCTAGAATTAGAGGAACACCTTAAAGCTCTGATGGCGATAGATATTATTATAGATAAAATCTGTGCGTCAGCAAGAGATAATAAATATCGCGTAGTAGCGATGCCAATAATATCCGGAGGGGAATTTGGATTTGATGAGGTAACGATAGGGGCATCTCTTGTGGCAGAATTGTTAAGAAAAACACAGCAGACAACCTGGCCTAAAACCTGGATTGTCTGCCATCCAAATGCCTCAGTGCTAAAAAAAATTACGCAGATGGTGAATCAAAATGAAAAGGCCGGAGAAGGGAGATCAGATCAAAAAGTAGGCCCTAAACCAAAGCCGAGTAACCTCAGAGCAGAAACCGCAGTGTACGAGCCAGATCCGAACTGGCCAGTACTGCGACGAACAGAAACCTCCAGAGGGAAACAAGACCCAGTGGAGAATCCTTTCCCCAAACTGAAGCTTGGTAAGGGTCACGACACATTTAGACTCGGGAAAGGGACATACCATGCCACGCATGCAAAGAGTAAGAAAAAGGAGACTCTATTAGACAGAAGTGAAATGTGGGATGAGGAATATGTACCAGGAATAACATGTGGCCAGGTATGGTGCTTACTTAATGGAGGAGATGCGGTAGAAATTCTAGCCGACACCAGATTAACCCAGAGAGCTAAGAGAGCAATATTAGCACAAAAGGACTTAACAAATAGAGCAGCTCTAGAAAGGGTTATTAGAGGTGCTGTAGGAGACTCATGGTATGACGAATATTATTCTGACGTAAGAGCAGAAAGCGAGGAGTCTAATGGGGATCTGACAGACTCAGAGGAGGAAGAGTTTGTAAGTGGGAGAAGGGAACGAACCTCAACCCCAGTTAGGAGGCCACCGACGCCGCAAAAATTACGGTTCAGAGACTGGACTTCTGAATCCGAGGAGCAATCTGACTCAGATGTAGATCAGCCAGCTGAAGTTATTGAATTGAATCAGCATTTAGAGGCGTTGCACCTGGGAACACCAGGTCAGAGACCTAAAACCTCTCATAGTCAGAAAAGACCCCCAAAATTAGCTGAAGCTAATCCGATAAGATATAAAGCAACTCTAGAGGAACCTATGCAAAAGGATCAGGAAATGAAAATGCTTAAAAAAGCAAAACTGAAAAACACCACTGTGAAAGGGAAAGTTAGAGAACTAGTCCGATACGGGGAACAGATGAGAATATCTGAAGAGGCTGTAGATGCCCACATACTACCTGAATTTGGCCTGCAAGGGGGAAGAAAGCTAGCACAAACGTTAGAAGGGTTGATCCCCACAGATAAAGAAGAGTTAGAACAGAAACGTTTTGAAGAGAAATGGGCCACCGTAGGGGCCCTGTCAGCCTGTCAGGAAATGGCACAAAAAGGTGTCGAAGGACTTTTAAAGCACATTTTTCGTGGGGTAAAGAGGAATGCTTTAGTAGGAGCAAAAGAGTTTCTTTTGTATGGTCCTGAGACAGCTCCTGAAGAATTAGAGAAAGCTCTAATCAGATACGATAGGAAAACTGAAATTATTCAGGCAGAGAGAGAGAGATCTAACAACAAACCACAGCAACCAAGAAAATCAGGTCGCGAGAGAAAACCATAAAACCGCCACGAGACAGACAGAAAACCCACAGCTCACCACCTGCCACGACCAGAAGTAAAGCGTAATCTGGGGGAGATGGGAGGTGAGAACAGGGGTTATGGAACCACAAATCGTGGAAGTAGCAGATATAGGGAACAGTCACGACCTAGAATAAGCAGAGACGAAAATAATAGAGGAAAGCAGACGTATATCAGTCCTGAAAAATGGGGTAAACTAAGCCAGGAAGAAAAAGCCAAAATTATGGCAGAAAGAGGAAATAAAAGGCCCGAAGCTAAAGTAGGGATGAATAGGGTCGAGGAAGCACGCCCTATCGTAGAAGATGAGCCAGTGAAGCGTAGGAAACTTAAAACCAGAAAGAAAAAGACAGAAGAATCCGAAAAATAGGAATTTTTGGCCCCCCTCAAGATGGCTCTGTTGACTCTGTTGAAGAGAGAGATAACAAATTGTTTAAAACCTATGATGAAACTACCTTTCGGATCGACACGGGAGCCGACTTAGCTGTGATAAAACCATCCGAAAAACATGGGAAATTAATAAATAGGGTAGCAGTGGAAGATTTTGAAGGTTATGTGAGGGACAAAGATGTCTGGAAGAAAAAGAAAATAAAGGTAGTTATGGGAAGTGATAATCTACTCTGCCCCACCGATTTGTTAAAAATAGGAAAACTAGGATTAGTGGACCAAAATAAGGAAATAGAAAGAATAGTGAATGAATCAGAACTAGAGAATCGAGGGGAGCTGGAAAAGATCCTAAGACGGCACATTGACAGCTACGCAAAGAGTAAAAATGACTGCGGAAAAGTTCAACCCGAATATGAACATATAATTGAAGGAGGAATACCACCTCCACAGCACCAGTATTCAATTAATAGTAAAGCTGTAAAAGAAATAGGCCAAACTATTAAAGAATTGATGGATCAAGGAATTTTAAGAAAACTAAAGAGAAATGAAGCCTCCGTTACTAATTCACCCATCCAGGCCGTAGAAAAAGTGGGCGGGGGATGGAGATTAGTGACCAATTACAAGGCTTTAAACAAAGTCACAGTACCTGATACTAGGTATTTAATTAATTGCGGAGATGCAAGGGCAGACATAGCCAAAGAAAGGAATTGGCTATCAAAGATCGATCTTGCAAATGGCTTTTGGAGTATCCCATTAGCTAAAGAAAGTCAAGGCAAGACAGCTTTTACATTTGGGAGTGACCAATTCCAGTATACGAGGTTACCGATGGGATACTCCAACGCTCCCAATGTCTTTCAAAGCACGATGCTTGATATTTTAGCAGGGCTACCTGTAACTGTATATATTGATGACATTTTGATAGCTACCGAGACGGAGGAAGAGCATTTGAAATTGCTAGATCAAACTCTGAGCAGAATAGCTGAAGCCGAAACCTAATTTAAAGAAGATGGAAATTGGTAAGCATGAGGTAGATTTCCTGGGACTCAAACTAGGGAGAGATACAAAAGCTTTGACAACTAGCACGAGAAATAAGTTAGAGGAGATGGAGAAATCTAGTCCTCCTAAATCTCGTAGGCAGTTACAATCACTACTAGGAACACTGAATTTCATCAGATAATTAATTCCTAAGTATTCCAGGGAGGCCAAGGTCCTATACCAGGGTACTCGGGAAGGACCATGGCGATGGTCAGAAGAAATGGAAGCAGCCAGGTTAAAGTTGATTAGGATGGCACTAGCTAGTGGTGAACTGGAGAGACGAGATGATAAGGTTCCTTTACAGGCAGAAGTGAAGGAAGAAGGAAATGAGGTCACAATCACAGTGTCAAACAGAGAGGAGAAAGCCCCCATTGCCTTTTTGACACACATGCAAGAACCTGCAATGTGCAAGTATGACGAGAATGGTCCAGAACATGTGTTAGCCGCTGTGACCAAAAGGTTATTGCAACTAAAAGCAATAGCTAAAGAGAAACCGATCATCATACATTCAATGGCAGGAGAGCTTGTAAGGTTGAAAAAGGGGTTAAAGATGAACCAGGCTAGGATTCACTCCCATAGATGGGATCAATGGAATTTGATTTTGGGAGATAATCAACTAGAATGGTATTTGATTAAGCAGAAAAGGAAGGACAGGATGACTAAATACCACAATGAGCACAGGCACCTGCCAATATATTTTACAGATGGAAGTGAACGGGCAGGGAAGGTCAAGTGGGGTTATCTTGTCAAGAATCAGGGGCACCTGATACTTGCCAAAAGTGATGTGATAAAGAACGGAACAGCCCAACTAGCAGAAGTAGTCGCTGTCCAAAAAGCACTGGAGAAAGCGATTGAATTTGGGCATGCAGAAATAGTCTTAACATGTGATTCCGAATATGTAGCTGATGGTTTGAACAAGGAATTAGAAACCTGGAAAGCTAATGGGTTTCACACGGCTAAGAATAAGCCCATGGCACATGGGGAAGAATGGAAAAAGATCGCTGAACTTTTAAAGAAAGTTAAGGTGCATTGTTATCATCAAGTAAGCCATACCAAACAAAACAGTGAAGCAGCAAGCGGAAATAGGGAAGTTGACAAATTAATAGGAAAGGTAAAGTTGCAGGATATAAAAGAGCTATTTGAAAAAATGCACAATGAATTAAACCATCCTAGCTATAATATGATCCAAATGGAACTTAGATTGAGAAATCTAAATATTCCTAACTGGAGAATGAGGTATCGGGAAGTGAAAAAGGAATGTAGCATATGTAGAAAGTTTATGACAGCGAAAGGAGCTCAAGAGAGTGAGTTGCCAAAGGAGTATGAAGGTCAGGAAGTAAGTATAGATTTTGCAGGACCTTTGAAACCTAAAACCAAGCTAGGAAATTGTTACTTTTTGCTAGCCATTGATAACCACACAAAGAAGAAAATGATATGGCCGATGCGTACGGCCTTAGAGGAAAACGTAGTTGAATGTTTAAAGGAATGGATTAAATGGCAGGGCAAGATGGAAAGCCTAAGGGCAGATGGTGCACACAACATATCGGGAAAATTAGTGCAAAATTTCTGTAAAGAAAATAAAATAATACTGACAAAAAGCATACCGTACAGACCCGAAACAAACGGTATCGCAGAGAGAGCCATAAGAGAGGTCAAGGAATGGTTGAAAAAGAACAAAGACCTCGGTGAGTGGGATCAGATTACTGATCGATGTCTCTCACATCTCAACAGGTGCGATAAAGTGGAATCGCGAGAGAAGAAGGTAAAGAAAAATCCGAAGTTCCAACCGGGTGATGAAGTTATAATTTGCCGCAGACACAAGGTAGGACGTTTTAAGGAAGGTCTAGGAACCGTAGACGAGGTAAAAGCGATAACAGGATCGAATACTGTAGAATTAGTGAATAACAGAATCCAGAGTAATAAGGATCTCGTGAAATATTAGGAGATGGATGAGGTAATCCAGATCACTAATAGGAGTGGTTTTATCAGAGTGGAGCATGGTAATCATGGTTCAAGAGCAAATTTATGGTTAGGACCGGAGCTGGAGAGGGTCGAAGGCCTCACAAGTGGTAAGGTCACACCCGTAGAGACTCCAGTCCGCCCGTTCAGATGTGTGATCTGCGATATACAGTGTACCATGCCTAATATGTCCCCAGAAGAGAAGAAAGAAATGGGTAAAGAACGGCTGGTCAGATCACAGACTCATATAGAAAAAGGAGGAATCCTAATCTGTATGTGTTGTTGGCCAAAACATCCTAAATTATGGATTGACTCGTACAGAGTATCCGGAGAGCACAGGGAAGGTTGTATCTGTGCCTGGGATGGGATTAAATTGTGGTTATGTGTGGTATGTGCGGCCAAGGACAGGACTTTGATGTCGTCCAGGTCAGTATGGGAAAGCATAAGAGTTATGAAACCCATAGGACTATTGCGAGAAGGAATAGTGACCATGTTCACTAGACATCCTTACATAGGGATGAGGGAACATGAGCGTAGGGCATTCTTAGAGACAAGGATCCCTACAGCACCCGGTGACGGGAGAGAGATCAGAGACAGAGCCCTCCAGGAGAGGGAAAAACTGGTCGAGATGATAATGAGGAAGGATCAAGAGAAAGATCTGACTTTAACAGATTGTGAGTCCGCCGAGTGGTGTCTCACACTGTGGCGTCTCACACTGTGGCATGAACCTATCCAAAAATGTTTTCCAGAAGTGAACCTGAAAAGCGGGTCCAAGGGAAAGGTAGCATGGGTTTATGTGAAACGGCAAGATCAGTGGCAGGTCAGAACTTGGAGTTCCCTAGCCATTGAGCTAGCCCAGGAAGGAAGTTGGGTAGATGCAGCACCCTATACGAAAGATTATAGAGGCACCCAACCACGGTCAACAGTGACCAAAGAGAAAAGGCAAGCAACGAGAAAGGAAAAATTTGTAGAGCTGGACGTCGCAGCAGTGGCAGAACTGAAGGAGCACAAAGTGTGGTGGTCAGATGATCAAAAATACGGGACAGGAAACCTGTATGGAGAGGGTCAGATAACCGAAGAGCCAAAAGAACGTTTCAGAGTGGTGATGCATTTAAAATGAAATGTGTTAACCTGCACCCATCGAGACTTTAACTGGGTCGGGGGCGTTGAAGCAGAAATACATGAAAAGCAACCAGAAATAAAAATAATTAGGAGGGGTCTCCTAAGAAGGACGAAATGACTCGTAAAGGGGCATAAGACTAACCTCTGATTACAGGAAACATGAGGAGGACGAAATCCATGGAGAGCCTGACGGGAGAGCTAGAAGAGGCAAAGAAGAACATCAGGAGGCTGAAAGAGCAACGGCGATGCTGGAAGTGGATGAGTACCTTATTATGGAGTTTATTAGGAATAGGAATGATTTTCTTAGCCATGGTAAAAATAAGTTATCAAATAGAATGGGAAGTAATGACCGGACAGATAATATTAGCCGAAGTGCAAGTCGAAAAAGAAAATGTATCAGGCTATGATGTTACTGTATGGGCAACTAGTAAAGAGAATAAAAGTAAAATTGAAAATAATACTTTGAATTTCTGGAAATGGTTAGATGACAAAAGTACAGAAGAATGTCAATATGAAGGGACAATTAAAAGAAATAAAAGAAGTGAGCAACAGGACAGACAAAAATATGCTGAAGAAATAAGGAAGAATGTAGAAGGATGGATTAAGTCCAGTAAGATGCTTAACTCTGCAGGGGAATTCACCCTGTTAACAACCGTGAAAGATCGATATGTAAATTTTGATGGCAGGGAATACAAGGAGAAAGAAAAGTACTTCGCAACCACAATTAGTTTAGAACTGAATAAGACTATTCCATGGATATGGAAAAGGAATATGAAACTACCAAGGGTTAATTTTAATCACAGTACGGGGTTTTGGGAGATAGACAATGAAATAAAAGACGTGGATGTTTACTTTATTAAAATGAAACTTAACGAAACCATAAAAACTGAAAATGATATAAAAGATCATTATGAGAATAAAATGAAAGAAATGGATAGATGTATTAGACAACAAATTGGTAAAAAGAATCATGGAAATAAATATTGTCATCACAAAAATGATTACAATGATTTCTCGTACACTAGTTTATGTGATAAAGATGGTGCAAATATGGACTGTAGTGATCTTGTTAATGGAACGGATCCTAAAACAGGAAACCAAACAGGAGAAACGGTGAGCGTAAAGAGAAAATTACTTATGAAAAGGATAGGAATGATAAGGCAGAAGAACGAAAAGGGTGAGTATGAACAGAATTTGATTTTTTATGATGAAGTTATATATGGCTTGGCAGGTAAGGAATGTGGAGAGCTGATTGAGAGCTGTTCAGAAGGTCAAGATTATATAATCATTAATCAAATGTCTGCAGTTTTATGCTACTGGACCCATGGAATTGTTCCGTTGCCTTGGACTTTTAAAAAAAGGTATGATAGCTAATAGGTTTGAGATTACCTATGGTCCGAACGGAGTCATAAGAGTGATTGACAGAAATCGTCAGTGGAAAGTATTTCATGCACCAGCCAGGATCGGTGACAATAGTCGGCTGAGATATAACATCACATATGGAGGTGAAAAGGCAGCCCTTAGCAACCTTGATGCTTTAGCGATAGATAGCCTTAAAGATATTATAGGAAGGAAAGATTGGAAGGTAAAATGGTGTAAAGGGCAAGACGAGACTTATTATCTAGGGATGGACTGGATGAAAGATATTGTATGTCAAACTAGTGAACAGATTAAGGGCGTAAGGACTGGTCCTCGATGGTATGAGGAGCCCAAAGAACTTATTGAGGCAGGCCTGAAAGGAGTCGCCAAAGCTGCAACAACAGTTTTAAACTTTGTAACCCAAGATTTGTGGCAAGGAATTGTGAATTTCTTTATCAACATATGCATGTTTAATTGTACTAGGAGTGATGCTGTTGTTCGTTATGGTGAAATGTTTATGTGCAGTTGGTGGAAAAAGACTGTGCCATAGCGGAGAAAAGAGACTGGATGAACTAACGGTTCTTGAGAAATTGTTAGATCTTCAAGATAGGGGTCATAGACGCCTAAAAAGTAGGCGTAGTGCTGAATACGAGCAACTGTTATTGTAAACGCCTAGATTATATAGGTAGGAAAAGATCTGAGAAAAGAAAAGAGACGACAGATGAGCGAAGGAGGAGCTGGAGCTAACCACAGAAGACGGGTATAGTATCACACACACAGACAAAAGGGGTGACACTTGAATCTGACAACTAGTCGAGAGAGACTTAATTGTTCGGGGTAAGACCAACAGAGATCCAAAATCTGTAGACGAAAGCATGGCATCAAACGGGACCGTTAATGGAACTTTCAATGAGACTGCCGAGCAACCGACGAACCTTCCGGGAACCTCTGGAACGTTCGCACAGGTCAGTGCGGCGATATCGGCTATAATATTCTGGGGGTTAATTAAGACTATTAATAAAAATCTCTGGTGGCACTGGTTAATGAACCTTATCCAAATTGGCAGAATTGTTATTATGGGAACTTTAAGTAAAATGATTCTTGTATGTAGTATGATAATTACTTCTGAAGGTTGGAGTAAATTAATTGGAGCAAGAGGAATAGCCGTATTGTTCATTTCAAGTTTGAGTAAACTGGGTAGTGATGTACTTATAAAAATATTTGAGAAAGATCAATTTATTATTTGGTGTGAAATATCAATAATCATATGTACAACAATGTATTTGATTGTGTTATTGATATTTAGACATGGTAAAGAAGGGAAGTTATGGGTAACCATAGGAATGGCATCGTTGAGTGTCTTTTCTTTGGGAATTGTGTTTAAAGATGACAACATAATAATAATAGAAATTCTGGTTCTGATGAATAGATGGGATCAATTTAGACGTACTATGAAAAAATGTAAAAATTGTTGTGACGAGATCACAGTCACAAATTCTGATTCAATTTCTGCCTAAATTACAGATACTACAAGCCCAGATTGCAGAATTCGAAGAATTTCAAAAAAGGGGTGATTACACAATTGAAGGAATTCCTGAGGGTTTTATAGACTCGGCAACGACTGGTCTTAAAGCCAGATGCCTTTGTGATGGGTGTCACAGATCTGTGAGAAAGACTTATTTTGAATTAGTTGATGGACAAAGACGATGTGTGAAATGTATGAATGATCCAAGAATTACTGTAAAAGATATGTACCGTAAAGAAGTATCTCTTTGGAGTCTAGCTGTGAATATAAGTACAAAAGATGGAGTCGATAGTCGACAAGAACTGAGAAAAAGTGGATTTTTTTAAATGACTTTAGATAAGGAAAGTAATGGAATGTACATTATTCTGTGTTGGATGAAATTTTGTATTCCGGGAAGACAAATTGAAAAGATTCCCGACAACAGTAAAAGAACTATATGTGTATTTCAAATAATTGAATTTGTTAGAATGGAAACATGTCACCTATGTAATATTGAAAGGGCAGGGATGTCCGAGATCTTGGTGAGTACGGGAATTTATGGACTGGCATTTGTTGATGGTTCCCGTGTTTTTTACAGATGGCTGCAGTAATCCTAGAAGAGACCGATGGTCGATTGGCCGGACTCTCCTTCAGACAGTTTCTGACCTGGGTTAACACCCAACCAGAGACTGTGAGAAGGGTGTGGTTCTCGGTGGGGGTGATGCGGGCTTACGTGGAGAATGACGGAACAAACTATTACTATGTCCATGAGTCTCCCAGAAGACCAGATCCGTTAAATAATTGGAGAATGATAAGATTTAATGAAGTAACGCTGTTTAGGAAAAGTGATGGTGTATATAATGTGTATGTTAAAAAGATTCACTCAAGTTTCAAAAGAGGGGTTATATGTATGAGTTGGGATGAAATTAGAGTACCAAGAATTGGACAATTTACAAGACAAAATTATTATCACTCAAAGCCAGGAGAGGGTGTGGTGTCAAATGACCAGTCAAATGACCAGTCAAGTGACCCAAATGATATAGTGACTTTTCATGATAAATCCATGTCAGAACTTGTGGTTGATATGAGTGACTTGTATGTTCAAGACCTCCAGAAGCGACACGACAAAAAGTCCAAGAAAGAGAGCCGCAAAGAAAAGAAGAGGAATCGGAAAAAGAAGATCAAGCGTGAACCAGAGTCAGGAGACCTTCCTACAGAGGGGACAACGAATGATGAGATTGCTAAGAAAGATTGAGAGATCTCACAAGGTGTTATCAAAAATGATTAAAATGATGATGGTTCAAGAAAAGTTTGATGGGGAAATGAAACAGTTGATGTGTAGAGTTGATGGGCTGTGTACAACAGCGGATCAGCTATACACATCTGGGGATAAAACTGATGTATAAATGAATTTTCTATTCATTTGGAATTAAACTATTTGTGTATGTAACAGATGTGACCCGGATACACCCTTCTCTGCTGTTTGCGTTTTGTGATGCGTAGAGGAGATGTGTCTGAAGATGCATCCTGTTGGAACGTGGGGTTTTGGCACCCTACGATAAGATCATATCATAGCGAGTGGGTGTTTTTACAGTATATGCAACTAGTTTTGAGAAGGTGTTATACAGCTTATGCATTCAATTTTGAGTAGGTGTTTTGCAGCTTTTGCAGTAAGCTTTGAAGTGCATAGAGATGATGTAGGTGCTATATGCTAGTGCAAGTAAGAGTTAGGCAAGCTTATATTTTGACCTTTTAAGGTCCATTATGGGAGGATCTTTTATCCTGATAAAAATAAAAGTTTTATAAAAATTTGTGTTTTTATTGAAGTTTTCAATAAAAGTGTGTTGCATATCCGTGTTCGACGCCGAACTTCGTGGTGAAGACTACACGTGTTTATGTTGAAATTTTTATGCTGAAACTTTGCTAAGTAAATCAAAGCCTTGAATGGGGCAATTATTTTCTACCTCAGTTAAAGTCTCAGTGTGATTATTTCTTAAACATAACTATTATCTGAACCTGAATATTAAATTCCATCGTGCTTCATAGAGGACCGGACCTTGATTGAGATTGGTACGGGATATCTCAGATATTTCTAACCAGTGGGCAGCGCTCCTGAACTCAAAGGTAAGGGCAGATCTTATGATTTGTGCTGGTTTGGGAGATGGATTACTGGATTACTTAGTCATATTGGGGAGAAAATACTACAATATCTCCATATTAATAACAGTCTTGAGCTGTAAACTCTCAAGTGTTGGCTTTCTAAATATATGTTGGTTATGTGTCTATTCAGAATGACTTATGAGCAGCAGCCTTTTTATTTTGGGTATGTCAAAATGCCCCACTTGCCAAAATGGGGGGTTACAGGCAAGGGGTTAAACAATTTGAACCTATTTCTCTTTCTTATCTTCGAGAAATAGTGGGTCAATTGAAGCCGTCTGGCTCCTCTATGGATACCATCCCTCCATTTCTTTTGAAACAAGTTTTCGTTGAAGTAGGGCCTTATCTTTTAAACATCATAAATCGATGTCTGGAAACATACACGGTATCAGAAGCGTTAAAAAATGCTATAGTTCGGCCGTTGTTAAAGAAACCAAATTTAGACTTAAATGTTTTGGCAAATTTCAGACCTGTTTCTAATTTGCCGTTTATTTCAAAGATTTGAGAGAATACAGTGTTGCAACAGCTGCCGAGTTTCCTAGATAAAAATAAAGTATTCAAGCTTTTTCAATCAGGTTTTAAAAAATATCATTCGACAGAGACTGCTCTCCTGAAGGTTTTAAACGATGTGTTAATAGCTGCCGATTTTGGGTATGGTACTGTACTTGTACTACTAGACCTGAGTGTGGTTTTTGATACGGTGGATCACTCTATTTTTCTTGCGCGCTTGGAGCTTTGTGTTGGTATCAAAGGAGATGTCCTTGAATGGTTTAAATCTTATCTTTCAAATAGAAAGTTTAGTGTTAATATTGGGGAATATTCGTCGGAAGCGGCTGTTCTGTCTTGTGGAGTTCCTCAAGGATCCATTTTAGCCCCCATTCTTTTCACATTATATATGCTCCCATTAGGGTCTATCTTCAGGAAACATGGGTTGTCGTTCCACTGTTATGCGGACGACACTCAAGTTTACTTACCCTTAAAACCAAACATTGATGGGCTGGAAACACTTAGGACCTGCCTAACTGATGTGCAAGCATGGTTATCTTTAAATTTTCTCAATTTTAATGAAAATAAAACTGAAATAATAGTTTTTGGCTCATCTGATCTTCCTAGTCAAATGACCCTAGGAAATGTAACACTTTCTGCAAAGCCCTGGGTAAAGAACTTGGGTTTTGTTTTTGATAATGGTCTCAAATTTGACAAGCAGATAAACGCAATGGTCAAATCCTGTTTTTTCCAGCTCCGTCTTTTACCTAAAGTAAAACCTGTTTTATCTTTTAATAACTTTGAAAGAATAATTCATGCATTTTTAACATCAAGGCTAGACTATTGCAATTCACTGTACTATGGGATCAGCCAATCAGCTTTATCCCGGTTACAGATGGTACAAAATGCAGCGGCAAGACTTCTGACTTGTACTAAAAAACGAGACCATATTACTCCAGTGCTACGCTCTTTGCACTGGTTACCTGTACGATACCGTGTTGATTTTAAAATTCTTCTCTTGGTTTTTAAATCTTTAAATGGTTTGGCCCCCCCTTACCTTGCGGATTTACTGACAGAACATCGTCCATTTGTGTCTCTCCGGTCGTCAAATCAGAGATTTCTACGTATTCCGAAATCAAAGCTGAAAAGTAGGGGTGACCGTGCATTTTCAGTGGCTGCTCCCAGATTGTGGAATACGCTACCCTTAAGTATTAGATCTGCAACATCCATATCTATTTTTAAATCTAGGCTAAAAACTTACCTTTTTGAACAAGCATATAGCCAATAATGTATTGTATTGTATTATGTGATTATGTGTATTGATGTAAAGCACACTGCTCAGCTGGTCTTGTGTTTAGTTGTGCTATAGAAATAAAAGTGACATTGACATTGACATTTAAACCAGCTCGTTTTCCTTGAACTAACTGGACCGTTTCGAAACACAGTTCTGTACTTCATAAATTGTGGCTTTTTTCAAAAGGTGTCATTTTTGTTACTCAGTTTATTATTTTGTGGTATTTTTATGCTCATCTCCATCTATTTCTTAGTAAACATCAGAAGGCTGTAAATAATAGTAAGCTGAATGCTTCTGAATAATTTGCACACATTTTATTTAATGTGCTACTTGCGGTTTCTTCTTAATCATTTATGAAATTTACTAGTAACTAGTAAATCCTACACCGAATCGTTCCCAGTGAATGACGGCAGTGATGGAGGAAAGTGAAATTAATGAGAATGTAGTAATTGTGGTAACAGTCATTGTGTCAGAACCATCAAACCACTTACATTTGTGAATCAACATTGTGGTGCAAATGTGATTGTAAATGCAAATGTGCATTCACACGTGTATCTGAATCAGAGTACAAATGCAAACGACTGTTAGAATACAGTGTGAAGTTCACTAGTGTTTTATACACTAGTGGTTTTTGTTTCATGCTGTTGTGAGCTGCGTTTGTGATGCACTCTTTTTATCGTCCCAAAGGCCTTTATTTATTCTTCATGAAGATTTTACAGTGTTACAAAACATTTGTTCATATTTAGGTATTACATATCTATATCTGCTAAATTAATAAAGGCAAAATTAATAGTTGTAAATGTATTTTTGACTAATTAAGTTGTAATTAATCTAGTTTAATTTAGATATCTGTAACTAAGAATGAAATAAAGCATTGATTTGAGATCAATTCCACTCCATGGAAGAACATGACTTAGCATTGAGTTCTGGCATCACTAGTTTTCTTTTGTACAGTCTTCTTCTTCTGGAAGACTTTTCCGTTTGGTTGTTTCTTCCATGTCAGTGTGACTTCCTGATCGATCAGTGTCTGCTGTAACTAAAGCACAAAAACAGGCTCTGATTAAACAAGTTTGATGCATTTCTCCCCAAATTTATTCTTATACTCTACAAATCTTGCCCAAAGTGAAACTGGCGAAGCTCAAAACACGGTCTGTGGTCACTTTTGCTTTCACATCCACAATGGCAAACTTCTGTAGGTTCATCATGCATGAGGATGTTTTGCCATCATGAGGTCAGTTTCCAAATCTAATCACATTATCATCGCCAAAAACAAATGTGGCAAAAGGAATCCCAATTATGTAATGTCTTAATAAAGTCTTGTCGCACATGCGTAATGATCCTCATCAGACTCTCACTACTGTAATACATTAATGAAAATCTTCCAGCCAGCACAGAATGATTTTGAATCGGGTCAGTATTGAATTTTAACACATTTTTAGTCAGTTGAGTATTATAAAACCCACCTTGTGTAAGACGAGCGCTCTCAAAGTAGCGTCGTCTGCATTCTCACTGGCTTTCACCTGCACTCGGATCACCTGCTGCTTCTTCTTGACTGCAGGACAAGCACACACAATACCTTACTTTATCTTTATCTAGATCTTACTGTATGAATATGTAGATCAGGGATTCCCAAACTTCTTGTCAACTTGAAGAACCCCTGTGAGATTTTAAGTTGGGTGTGTGTATGTATATATACACTCACCTAAAGGATTATTAGGAACACCTGTTCAATTTCTCATTAATGCAATTATCTAATCAACCAATCACATGACAGTTGCTTCAATGCATTTAGGGGTGTGGTCCTGGTCAAGACAATCTCCTGAACTCCAAACTGAATGTCAGAATGGGAAAGAAAGGTGATTTAAGCAATTCTGAGCGTGGCATGGTTGTTGGTGCCAGACGGGCCGGTCTGAGTATTTCACAATCTGCTCAGTTACTGGGATTTTCACGCACAACCATTTCTAGAGTTTACAAAGAATGGTGTGAAAAGGGAAAAACATCCAGTATGCGGCAGTCCTGTGGGCGAAAATGCCTTGTTGATGCTAGAGGTCAGAGGAGAATGGGCCGACTGATTCAAGCTGATAGAAGAGCAACTTTGACTGAAATAACCACTCGTTACAACCGAGGTATGCAGCAAAGCATTTGTGAAGCCACAACACGCACAACCTTGAGGCGGATGGGCTACAACAGCAGAAGACCCCACCGGGTACCACTCATCTCCACTACAAATAGGAAAAAGAGGCTACAATTTGCACAAGCTCACCAAAATTGGACAGTTGAAGACTGGAAAAATGTTGCCTGGTCTGATGAGTCTCGATTTCTGTTGAGACATTCAGATGGTAGAGTCAGAATTTGGCGTAAACAGAATGAGAACATGGATCCATCATGCCTTGTTACCACTGTGCAGGCTGGTGGTGGTGGTGTAATGGTGTGGGGGATGTTTTCTTGGCACACTTTAGGCCCCTTAGTGCCAATTGGGCATCGTTTAAATGCCACGGCCTACCTGAGCATTGTTTCTGACCATGTCCATCCCTTTATGACCACCATGTACCCATCCTCTGATGGCTACTTCCAGCAGGATAATGCACCATGTCACAAAGCTCGAATCATTTCAAATTGGTTTCTTGAACATGACAATGAGTTCACTGTACTAAAATGGCCCCCACAGTCACCAGATCTCAACCCAATAGAGCATCTTTGGGATGTGGTGGAACGGGAGCTTCGTGCCCTGGATGTGCATCCCACAAATCTCCATCAACTGCAAGATGCTATCCTATCAATATGGGCCAACATTTCTAAAGAATGCTTTCAGCACCTTGTTGAATCAATGCCACGTAGAATTAAGGCAGTTCTGAAGGCGAAAGGGGGTCAAACACAGTATTAGTATGGTGTTCCTAATAATCCTTTAGGTGAGTGTATATATAAAAACACATTTGCAATATATTATTATAAATTATATGTATGTAATATTATAATATGTAATCATAAAATTATATATAAAAAAATCATAAATATTAAAATAATTTGTTCTATTTCTTATAAATTTAAATCACAAACATAAAATACATTTGCGTTGTATTAGAAATTATATTACATACGTTTATAATGATTAAACTAATTTGCATATTATGTTCACAGTTCTCTGATGTTGGTTAATGGTCACATGACATGCAGGTAAACAAATATATAATCTTTTTTTATTAAGTGTTTTATTTTAAAATGAATATTTTCATTTTTATGATTGAATTAATTATTAGCTTTTCACAGTTCTCTCATGAACCTCCAGTTTGGGAAACCCTTATTAAATCAACAGTCCTATTGTACTCTTCAGTTTTTGTCAACAAACAACAAAAGAACGAACATACAAAACCGTCCAGGTCAGACTTACCCGTGCTGCAGAAGAAGTAATAAAGTCCAGTGCAATACCAATCGTCAGTATTACGATAATAATTTGTACCAGCACAGTTTTCGTTCGCCCCATTAAGACTCTGAGCAACGAGTTGGGTTGAGGAAGTGAAGTTGGCCTGATCTGACCACTTCCAAGAGTCCCTGTACAGTCCGATCCAGGGCTCATATATCAAATAGGTCAATTTGGTTGCCTGGATGTTGTCATGTAGACTCCTAATGGTAACCAGGTCTGTATAACGCTGTCTGCAGTACTTCTGAGCGTCAAGCCATGTCTTTTGGTTCTGGATTAAAACCATTTTCTCTGTTGCATTGTCACTTTCTGTGAAAAACAGAAACAGAGACATCAAAGGCATGATAAGGCAAATTCATTTACTCTGGTTAAACGAGTGTGAGGCTCTTAAACCTGCCAAAAGTTTCAGATTGTTTCCAGAACTCAATTTTTAAGTTATATTTCCATGTTTACATGGACCCAGATAAAATAGGAGTTTAAAGGGATAGTTCACCCCAAAATTAAAAGTCTGTCATTGTTTACTTACAAACACTGTAAAAGTGATTTTTCAAAGTTGTAAATAAAAGTGTTTTACAAGAAATCTCTAATTCAGCTGTTCTACAATGTCATGTTTAATTTGTTGTGTTACTTGCCATTTCTTTGTAATTATATGTGAAATTTACAAGCAATTTCTGAGTGAAAATTTATAAATATTACACCAAATATTTTTCATTGTACAAACCTGTATAATTTTTTCCCTTGTGTTCAGCGAAAGACATTAATACAGATTTGAAATGACCTGATGGTCAGTAATTGACAAACAGTTGTATTTTTGGGTGAACTATTCCTTCAATTTTTCATTTTCAGTTTTATATGTTTATTTTTAAAATTTTGAAAATATAAAATTAAAATATTTTGAAGTCTGACATGGGCTTAAATGGTATGATGTCCCATTGCAGCCACTGGGGTTCCAGTTAGACAGCCTTATGTAAAATATATGTAAAACTGCGATTCTGAATCTCCAGCGCTACAATGCTATAAATCGTATTTACCTGATCTGTGAATGTTATTGCAGTCTAAATCTGATTGCAGTTTAGTCCGATTCACAAACAAATGAATCATTTGAGCAGCTTCTTTTAATGATTCATTTTTACTCACGTGAGTGATTTGAATCGGTCTGACGAATCTTTCACTGAATTGGCTTCTGAATCAACATCTGACCTGCAAGTTACCTTTCCTTTCAAAATATATTAGTGCTGTCGTGATTATTGATTAATCGTCTCATCGTGGTTATTTAATCTAATCGCAATTATTTGAGAAAACCGAAATAAATGTGCAGTTTAAATTTCAATAACATTTTGCCAAAGATAAAAAAAAAAAACACTATTATAAAGTTCACAAAGGTCTTCCTTCATTTGAAATGAAAGTTTGTTGGTTTAATCAGACTGCATTATATTAAATATCACATTATATTGTATTGTATTATAATTAATTATATAGATATTAATTTTCACAGCATTAAAGTAAATCATATAGGCCTATTTTATTGTAAATTTTATTATTATATTAGTCTATATTTTATATGGTTCCAAGTAAATAAATAATGTATTCAGCTTACTCTGTAAGAGACATGATCAAAACAGTTAAATATTTAACCGCAATTATTTGTATGACAATTGATCGTTGGCTCAAAATTGTAATATAAATATTTACTTGTACTGCCCAACCCTAATGGCATTATATTAATGTCTTTTCATGCATACTGTATTCTTCATATTCCTCATTTGAATGTTGCTTTGGATAAAAGTATCTGCTAAATGAATGTAAATGTAATAAATGCATACACTCAATAATGTTTCTCACCGTCGCTACACACAAAATATTTAGTGAGATGACAGTAGTGATCTCTCCAGGTTCCGTCAGAAGCTATGGCGACACACTCCTCTCCCCAACCGTAGTTATCCGGCTGACCAGGATACCAGGACTCAAACACTAGGCTTTCATCTTGATAAGACCATCGCCAGCTGGTTATGTCGTTGTAGAGTCCAAACCAGGCAAATCCATAATACCCCTTTTCCACTGCGACTTCTTGCAGATTGGTCCAGTCTTCATCGCTTTGAACAGTGGCCAGGTCGATGTGGTTTTTCCTGCAGTATTCTTGAGCTTTTCCCCACGTCGCCGTCTCTTTGATCAGAACATACTCGTGTGGTTTACACAGAGTTAGTGACAGGAGTCCTGTCGAGAGAATACAGTCGTTTTCAGCTTTTCAGGGGTTCAAGCGCATAGTGCTGAAACCCTATTGTAATTATTAGGATTTGCAGTCTGACCTAAAACTGATCGTGCAGACCAAACTGTAAAGCCTAGAGACTTGAAACTTGGCCAGATTGTAGGTCTCAATTTGGGGAGACATTGACAAAGTATCCCCCCGATCGGCCTGATGGTGGCGCTACAGTGCTAAAAACAAAAAATTACACATTTTTGACGAACTATATATATATATATATATATATATATATACAGAGTTTTTCCTGCACAGGGAATTACGAGGCGGCGTCAAATTTCGTGCCACCTCTGTCTCTCGACAAAACCCAGACAGGCAGTCACATGCTCAGATACCTATTTTCACCGACACGGTTCTGTTGCGGGTTCCCGGCCTGTGTTCATTCTCGAACCGTTCGATAGTGATGCGCGGATACTGTGGTAATGTGATAATATGCGGGTCGGGTGGGTCAAGTAATAAAAAAATAACATTCCAATGAATTGCGGGTGGTTGAGAGATAAATCATTAATGCGTTGATTTTAATAAAGACACGGAACGTGCATCACTCTTTTACTTTCGTTTTCAACATCCGGTTCGAATTCATGAACGAATCGTTCTTTTAAACCGGTTCTTTTAGTGAACTGGTTGAACAGTTCACTACATGATTTCATGGTTAAATTTGTTATTTTTCATAAAAATCAGGTCAATTTTGAACAAGACCAATGCACTGTGGCTTTAATTCAGTGTGAGCGGCGCAGTAAAAATATAAACACAAAGGAAAAACCCTACATGAGATATTGCTTTATAACAACTTTAATACACAAGCTTAACAGAAATTATTCTGAGTGTTTTCCAACAATGATGTAATGAAACAGTGACAGTTTAGGTTTGAAGGAAGTAAAGCCTTTGTTTAGGTGTTTAGGCTATTAATGAAATGTGATTTAGCCAAAGAAGAACTTTTATATGAAATAAATGTTAATTTAAAAGCAGTGTGATATGTTACCATATCATCATGCTTAAGACTGAGACATTGAACAGTTGTAGTGTGATGATCAGGTGCAGATATCTAAATCAGAGGTTCGGGCAGTTGACGGGTGGACGATTAGAGCTGATCCACACATCTCTAGCACACGAGCCCAAGAGTACCCTTTAAAGTTTAGGTAAAAGTATGGCTGAACAATTAATTGCATTTGCAATAATATCGCAATATGAAAAAACACGATTTTTAAACCGCAAAGGATGCGATTACATTCTGGTCACGTGACATGCAAGAGTAAAGCAGTCTGTAGAGGAAGCATCAATTTGGCACGCTACGCTGTCAGGGTTTTTCCTGCATTGAAAATGAATTTTTGTCCCGCCAAAGCCTAATTTGAAGAGTTATTGTGATTTCTTATGAGTGATAGATGACTGCTGCGCTTGTGATAGGGCGCATGTTAACTGAGAGAGAGAACGAGCAGAGAAACCATCCCTCTGTCTTCAGCACTGTCTTTGCTCTCTCGCACATATTAAATATAATCAACTGACGATGATAAAAGGTCGGAAGACTGAATCCATGTTGCATGTGGTGCATTAAGAGAATTTTTTCCTGAATTACCGCTGGGTGTGAATTGTTCTAAAAAAAACGTCACCTCTTCTCTGACAAGCGTTCCTCACATGCAGCTGACATAAACCACACTTTCAATAAACGAAATGAAGTGATGAAGTGTTTTCTGTGTTGACACAAATCTTTTGCGATGTCCTGACAGCCAGGATTAGCACACAACACGTCCACCTCCGCTAATGTGCGATTTGCGACCTAATGTCTCCTTTGAACCGATTCATTTTAACGACTGGTTAAGTGATCTGTCCAACACTTAACTCACGAGACGTCACTGTCTGAATCGGTAACAAATCATTTACTCAGAACACCTCTGAAATGAGAACGCAAGAGTGGTTAGTAAGATTTAGCCTTAATAATCCACAGTATGTTCATGTTATTTATATGAAAATGTGTAGTAATTTAGTTTAGAGGTTAAACCAGAACAAAGCACAAAGCTAGTTGTTGTTAGCTAGCTGCTAATTTTATTCAATTGTATATGGTAGAAAATTAGACTATTAGTTAAAATAATATTTTTAAAGGGTTAGTTCACCCAAAAATGAAAATTCTGTCATTAATTACTTACCCTCATGTTGTTCGACACCCGTAAGACCTTTGTTCATCTTCGGAACACAAATAAAGATATTTTTGTTGAACTCCGATGGCTCAGAAAGGCCTCCATTGGCAGCAATGAGATGGACTTTTTAACGACGTCTTTAGTACCTTTTATGGGTCTTGAGAGAGGAAATATCATTGCTGCCAATGGAGGCCTTTCTGAGCCATCGGATTTCAACAAAAATATCTTTATTTGTGTTCCGAAGATGAACAAAGGTCTTACGGGTGTCGAATGACATGAGGGTAAGTAATTAATGACAGAATTTTCATTTTTGGGCGAACTAACCCTTTAATGCTACTTTTTATTATTGATATGATTATATTATACCAAAATAGTTATCAGGTCTAAAGAATGGTTGGTCATACTATACAATGATACTCCTTTCTGATATCCACTATTTTTCGCCGCAGCATTGGGGGAATTGGTGATCCTCTGCCCATCTTGACTTCTGAGAGACACTGCTACTCTGAGAGGCTCTTTTTATACCCAATCATGTTGCCAATTGACCTAATAAGTTGCAAATTGGTCCTCCAGCTGTTCCTTATATGTACATTTAACTTTTCCGGCCTCTTATTGCTACCTGTCCCAACTTTTTTGGAATGTGTAGCTCTCATGAAATCCAAAATGAGCCAATATTTGGCATGACATTTCAAAATGTCTCACTTTCAACATTTGATATATTATCTATATTCTATTGTGAATAAAATATAAGTTTATGAGATTTGTAAATGATTGCATTCCTTTTTTATTCACAATTTGTACAGTGTCCCAACTTTTTTGGAATCGGGTTTGTAGAAATCTCAAAGTGCACCAGATTAATGAATTTATATACTGTGGGGAAAACTGTATATGATAGTGTTCTCGAAATAAAAATCAAATGATCTTATTATTAAAATACCTAAAATACGTGCTTGTAAAATATATTTTCTTCAGCTGTGATCAGAATTTTACCACCTCCGCCTTGTTTTGAGCCAGGAAAAACCCTGTATATATATATATATATATATATATAATTAATTTCATTGCCAGTATGCAAATTTTCTGCCATTTTGGAGTCTGAATATCAATAATTATTGAAAAATGAATTTCGACTTATCGTCGCTAAGGGGTGCCAAAACGTTTAAAGTGGGCGTAGCCACTTGTACTAAAATGGCTATAACTTTTGAAGGGAAGGAGATATTTTCACCAAACTTGGTACACATGTGTATGAGCTCGGTTTGTGGTCAAAAACAATTCGGCGATTGGCCACTTGGTGGTGTTATAAAATGAAAAAACATGAAAATGGCTCTAACTAGGCAACCCTTTGTCCGACAGCCTTGAAAATCGGCATGCAGTGTCCTTGTCCAAGAAGCCATGATTGTCTATGAGCACATTGCCATATCTCAAAAAATATGGCTGCCATCTGCCAATGAAATTTGAGCACCTATTAGACAAGGTTGACAGAGGCCGATCGGAACAAAACTCGGTGGGCATGTTCTACTCATGGCCCTAGAGGTCTATGAGAAATTTGAATGAAATCAGCCACCGGGTGGCGCTAACGAGTTTTACGCCTCAGTAATCACGCTTTCTGTGAGTTTCACACATACACACAATATTCATATCATATGTTAGATCATTGTGAACAACTTCAAGAACCACTGCTGTCAATGAAATCATTTGTTAAATATTTGCGATTATTACTACTACAGGGCTTATGCAGGGCCAGTGGAGAATCCTTTGTACAGTTTTGTTTCTGTTCCCAAATTTTCAATAAAAGAGCAGTTTCCTCTATCTCTGGGTCCCAAGAGGGCGTGGTTGGTGCTGTGATGACGCTATGCCTTGCCACCCTCAGACCCCTCTCCTATCGCCAGCGGGCAGCAGCGTGCATTTCGAGGACGCAAGGTAGCCTCCTCATGCACCCTCTGCCCAACCGTGGAACCAGGTAAGTGTTGCACTGCACACTCAGACCCCACTTTGGGATACTATGCCTTCCGAGTTGGGTCCCTGCGTTCCACCTCGCTGCCCCCTCTGGTACCACTTGTACGGTCTCTGTGGGTCTGGCTAGTGCTCCCCAGCCTGTCTTGCTGGCTCATTCGGACCATCAGACTCAGCTATGCGATTCAGTTCACTCGGGTTCCCCCAAGTTCAGGGGCATTCAGTTCACCTCTGCACTGGACGAGAGTGCCCATGTCTTACGGGCGGATATCGCAGTCCTACTGGCGAAGGATGCGATAGAGCCAGTCCCTCCAGCCGTTATGAAGACAGGGTTTTACAGCCCCTACTTCATTGTACCCAAGAAAGGCAGTGGGTTACAGCCAGTCTTGAACCTGCGAGTTCTGAATCGGGGCCTTCACAGGCTCCCGTTCAAGATGCTATGCGGAAATGCATTTTCGAATGCATCCGTCCCCAGGATTGGTTTGCAGTGATCGACCTGAAGGATGCGTACTTTCATGTCCTGATTCTCCTTCGACACAGACCATTCCTGTGCTTTGCGTTCGAGGGGCGGGCATATCAGTACAAAGTCCTCCTCCTTGTTCCCTTGAGAGAACATGCCGTTCGCATCCTCAACTATCTTGTCGTAAGAGAGGGACCTGGTGCTCAGTCACCTCAGCCAGCCGGGGGTTCGGGTCAACTGGGAAAAGAGCAAACTCTCCCCTGGGCAGAGGATCTCTTTTCTTAGCATGGAGTTGGACTCGATTAACCTAACAGCACACCTCACAGTGGAACGTGTTCAGTCTGTGTTGAACTGCTTGAATTCATTCAAAGGCAGGACAGTGGCCGTACTTGTCCGTACGGACAGCACTGCGACTGTTGCGTACGTCATCCATCAGGGTGGTCTATGCTCCCGTCACATGCCGCAACTCACCCGCAATCTCCTCCTATGGAGTCAGAAGCATCTGAGGTTGCTTCGTGCCATTCACATTCTGGGCCTGCTCAATCGTGCAGCCGACGAGCTCTCATGACAGCCTGCGCTTCCCGGGAGAGTGGAGACTCCATCCCCAGGTGATTTGGAGGCGATTTGGGGCCCCAGAGGAAGACCTGTTACGTCACACGTCTCATTGCCAGCTGTTTTACTCTTTGGTACGGATGCACTGGCACACAGCTGGCCCCGGGGCCTACGCAAGTATGCGTTTCCCCCAGTGAGCCTATTCGTACAGACACTGTGCAAAGTCAGGGAGGACGAGGAACAGGTCTTGTTAGTTGCACTGTATTGGCACAACCGGACCTGGTTCCCAGAACTAATGCTCCTCGCAACAGCCTCTCCCTGGTGCATTCCTCTGAGGAATGACCTGCTTTCTCAGATTCAGGGTACCCTATGGCATCCGGATTTAGGTGATCTACCCCAGGCAGTGGTAGATACCATCACTTCTGCGAGAGTGCCCTCTACTAGGCGTGCTTACGCTTTGAAGTGGAACCTGTTCGTTGAATGGTGTTCTTCTTACCGGGAAGACCCCCCGGAGATGCCTGATCAGAGCTGTGCTTTCCTGGAGACGTCACGTCCCGTCGCCATGATTGCTGTAGCATCGCTAAGCGGCCGGGTCACCAGCCGGGTCACCAGCTGGCTCCTCAGCGAAAACCTGAATGTGTGTTGCATCTTCTTCTGTATTTATACCTGCGCTGTGGGGGCGGAGCGCAAGATATAAATCTTGCACGCCAATGTGCATTAGCTCATTTAGTTTACACTCGAAGGTGATTGGGCTCTCAGGCGAGATCCCAATTCGTCGGTACGTTCCCTCCTTCAGGGAACGAGGGTTAAATACGTAACCGAGACGTTTTTTGTAATGTCACTGTCAAATCAAATCAAATCACCTTTATTTATATAGCGCTTTTTACAATGCCAATTGTTTCAAAGCAGCTTCACAGTGGTAACAGGAAAATAATGCAACAGAATTTGATTCGGCTGTACAGCCGCTCTGGAGAAAACAGTGATGTCATCCAGCTCATTTCAATTATCATACAGTGTCAATGCGGGCAGATCAGTAATATAGCTGAAATTTAAGTGTCCCCTGTATGCAAAAATATGCAAATCATTTGGTGTAATTTCTCTGTTTTTATGTTTTTGTAATGTTATTTTAATGTTTTACCTGAAAGAGAAAGAAGATGAAGCCAAATTTGGTCCATGAATTTGCCAGTAGTTTTGTCACTGGAAAAAACATAAAAATACAAAAATAAATCCCAAATTAGTTCACTAATATACATGTTATGCATATGCATAAAGTTGACAAATTGACTTTTTTTTTTTTTTTTTTTTTAGATTAAATGTATTTCTTATGAGGAAAAGTGCATATTTTCATGTTTTATGGACATGTTTTTCATGTTTTATAATATTTGCTGTGTAGCCAAATTATGAAAATATAAGAAAATAATGCAGTAAAATTACATGTATATTTAGAACAAAAACAGGTGATGCTCAGAAAAGAGAAATCCTAACAGTAGATTAATAACAAAACACCCATAAATAAAATCTGTTGATGGAATTGTCATTACCAAGTACAACATTATTGGTCAGTCGAGAAAGTTTATACTTGCATCTGTAAAAGTACAGCATAATTACCAGTTCTCTTCTGAATTAACAGATAAACTGAAGTCTCAGTTGATGAAGTTTTGGCCTACCTGTCCTGTAGTGATAGAGAGTCTTCAGGATCTTTCCAAAGTTCTCAATCTTGTCCTCTTTATATGGGTTGTCTACGTCCAGAAGGGAATTTCACAGTCAGATTTGCAGATTTGTGTGTATTGAATAATTTTTTGAGGCTCCTCCTATGGGAGACCGTCTTAGGAACACTAATTATCATATGAGTCATTGTTACACCTTAAAGCAGATGTTACACATTTAAACTAGTTTAATATACAAGAATATATCTGTATCCATTAGTTAAATGTTCAAAGTATGGATCTCAGATTGAGTGAAGATGTTCAGTGGCAGATTAATCTGACATTAATCTGCATCAAATCATTGAACAGGTGATAGTAGTCATGATTCCCTAACTAGTATAACAGCCAGAGCATGTCTTTCCTATCATTTTGACATCAAGAAATAATATGAATGTAATTGTTTTGGGTGGCTTTGTGGTGCGTGTAATCTTAATATATATATAAATATATATATCTTTATTTTTCAGTTTAAATGTCCTTGTGGAGGATGTAAATGAAGAACAAAGTTATTCACAAGTCTATGCAAAACAAACAGTGTCACCTCAGAAAGACAGAACTTCATGTAGAAACTTTTACAGATGTTTTGAAATCCATTCTCCTTTAAAACTCTACTTCTAAAACTAACCTGCATTTATATTGCACAAATGTTTTGTCAAAGCGATGTTTTTTTTTTTTTGCACTAATATATGACAATGAGTTTGGATATGCAAAGCATTAAAGATTTGCTCCTTGTTAGTTTTCAGATCACCTGTATTTGTGTAAACGCATTGTGTTTGTGATTAGCAGAGTATATTTTCAGATCATGCAAAATGTAACATCTTTTTTTACTCTTCTGCAGTTATTTACCTATGCAAATACAAGTAGGTGCATGTTTGGCACTTCTCCTTGAAATTTGTAAAACAGACACAACAAAATAATAGAACAAATATATTTTATTATTTATATAATCTATAGTATCAATGTTATATGTATGGCAAGCAATGTCAACAGCCTCCATTTAGTGCTTTGTAAGTAATCAGCAAGATTTTAAAATGTATACGATGTTTAATAGGGAGCCAATGCAGTGTTGCCAGAACCGGGCTAATATGGTCATACTTCCTGGTTCTAGTAAGAACTCGAGCTGCTGCGTTTTGGACCGGCTGGAGTTTATTTATTAAGCACAGTTTAACAGCGACACCCGCAGGTGAAGTTACAGCAGGACAGTCATTGAGAATGACTGGGGGAAAGTCACGTGAGAGGAGGCAATGCCTTCATCGCGATATGATCGGTTATGATTGGATATGATCGGTTCATGCGATAAATCAATGATGACGTTAATGGGAAGACTAATTTAAAAGTACGTAAACAACTCAGCCATTTAGATATCACTGCTTTATGTCACATCAAAATCAAACTTGAAATGACCTGAAAACATGAAGACTGTGGGGTTTTTTATTGAGCAATCAGTTTGGTGAAATTAAAGGTACAGCTCCGTGTCTGTGACAGTGTTTACCGAGCTTGATGATTGATGAAAATAGGTAGACTATTAAAAAGAACAACTAAACATCAGTTCACAAATAAAATATATTGTTTAAATTGTTACTGCCATTAGATATTATTTTGGAATAAATGAAAAAATGCTTAAAACACTAACTTGATGAAATTTATACTTTATTTAAATAAATAGAACATCAGTTACATTAATGTAAAAATACAAAATAGAACTGTGGGTCATTCCTGGGATTCTGTGACTTTTGTGTCCCCAGTAAAGATCATGATCTTACTGCCTTATAATGTTGAACAATATCAATTTTAAACCTGTCTTAGTCATAAATAACACCATTTGAACTCTAAGCATATAAGTTGATTAAAAAAAATATTTGAAACATTTTACAGCATTTTGAACCACCAAGTATCACCATTTTTCCTCTGTCCCCATTTCATGATCCAACACTATACATGATTTCTCCCCCAATATTTTACATGGTTGGGTATAAAAGTAAATATTCTCTCTAATGTACAAACTTTTTTCAATTAAATTTGTTTTAGCAATTATAATCAGGGTTTTTAGCTTGTCCCTCAATTTATTGTCTACCCTGTTATTTTTGTCTACCTTTAAATGAAAGTTGTAAAAATTAAATGACATCATATCATAAAGCAGTCATCACTTCTTTGGAGGGAAAACAACCTGGGCAAGTGAGTGAGATCCTCGATTATTGTCTATTTTTTACCCATTTTATCTTTCAAATTTGATGTGGTCATAGTGATTGTCAAAGTCATTTATGTTTAAAGTTGAAGAAGTGGTGTATTTAAAGTTATGATTGTTTCCCATCTTAATCAAGTTCAAAATAAAGTTATGTAACTGGTTGTACATGAGTGATAGGAAATCATCCATCCATTCATTCTTTATACCACTTGTCCACCCTGTTAAGCTGTTTTTTGTTTTGTTTTTACAGTAATTTCATAAAATCAGCAAAAAACATTACAGATAATGGATTTGTTCAGAAATGTTTATCAGCATGTTTTGGTTTGCTAGTTAACTCATTTGCCTAACTCACCCGGCTTGGTGCGATTAGTGATGATTTGCTTTTTGTCTTTGAATAAAGCGCCTCAGGAGAAGGTGAAGGTCAATATGGAAATCAATCTGGTCAAGATGGAAATTTTGTGTCTGTACGAATTCACAGCCACAGAGATGGTGGTTATACTGTATGCTGTACAGTATATGTAATAAAATATTAAATTGTTAAAATTGCATGTATTCAAATAATGATTAGATATCCTTTTTGATTATTAAAATTTAAATTAACCATTAAAACAGAGAGTAACATCTCAAACTCTAGAGTAACATACAGATAAACTGTAACATACATGTCATTCTAAAGACGAAAAATGTAATGTGTAATTTTCTTCCAAAATGTAGTAACTTGTACTCTACCCGTCATTTAGAGAAGAAATCAGCTCTTCATGGATCCTGTTTTTTGTCACTGAATGTCCTGGTTCACTTTTGTTGGTTTTAAATGTTACTTATTAATTATCACATCTCACTTGCAGAACATAAGCGCATAAGAATCATGATATTGGTCATAACTGTGGTTTGTTTGGTTATACTGAGAAAAAAAAAACAGATTTGTTCTATAAACAAAATTTAATTTTGTAGTAAACTCTTAAAATGATCATGCAGTCTAAAGAGTACAACAACGCCGTTTTTGTTCCTCTTTTGTGAATCGCTATAAATGCAGCTTCTGCTGGATCTGAAACCACCACACGGCTATAGAAAGAATACAGAAGCAAATAATAGTTTTAGATGGAGTATAGGTTGCCTGTTATCTGGTTGATTGCATTTTATTATCTTCATTTAGCATTGCTTTTTCATCATATTTAGTTTCTGAACACAAGACCATGAAATATGCACAGTTCCTCCCCTACTTTATCACAAAGAACAACCCTAACCAGAAATCATAGTACAACACTACATTTATATATAAATACATACAGTACATACAGGCCTGCATGTGTCATTTCATAATCTAACCAAGTTATTGTAAATCTTCTCAGAGATTCAGGGATGCAGGGATTCCATATTTGTAGCTCATCTCATGTCTTTCATCCGATCTGCAGTTATTTTGCTCTGGTTCTTCTGGAAGACCGTTCCGTCTGCAGCTTCTCTCCATTCCAGTCTGGTGACGTTCATCACTCCCAGTTTCTGCAGCCTCTGCTGGATCTGAAACCACCACACGGCTTTATACACTAGCAGACGGTAAGTCTCTTCTGCTCACCAAGACTGCTTTTATTTGATCAAGAATATATACAGTATTAGTTGTGTAATGTGAATTAGAGTTATATGTTTAAACATGGAATTGCATCTTATGAGGTTGATTTAAACTACATTTAGGCTAAGTTGAAAGCAGTTTGTGTTAGGACACACCTCAGATAAGATGGCCGTCTTCATATCAGGATCATTCACATTCAGACCACATTTCACCTCCAGCCTCAGGATTTGCCTCTTCGTAACAACCTCACCTGAACACAACATTACAGCATGACTAAAAAGATCCTCTAAGACTGTGAGTTAAACTGATTCACACTTGTAGCAACTCATAATGTAATAACTGCACCCAATGTAAAACTATTTTACTATTTTATAAGTATTACATTATTATTATTATTATTATAAAATGTTCATAATGTAATTATTTTCTCAGAATGTAATAAAATCTTGAGCTCATAATGTAATAACAATTTTTACATTATGAGAAAATTATTACATCATAAACTCACCAAAAACATGTCATTTTCATTATTGTAATAGCTTTTAAAATATTAAAATATTAGTATTCCCCTACAGTACATTTAAATCCAGTCTTAAACTATCTGTGAAATGCAATATTTAAATATTCATGTAATTCTTCTTCTTCTTCTTCTTCTTATAATTATATGTTTATTAAAGATAAAGCATTGGTATTCCTTTACAGTACATTTTAAAAATCCAGATAAATAAATAAAACTTTTGCACCTTTAAACTACTACTACTACTACTAGTAGTAGTAGTAGTAGTATCAATAATCTGGTGGATTTTGTAAACAGGTTAAAACTGGATTTTGATTTTTAAAATGTACTGTAAAGGAATACCAATGCTTTGTTTATTAATAATAATAATAAGCAGCATGAATATTTAAATCTGTTGCATTTCACAGGTAGTTTAAGACTGGATTTAGATTTTTAAAAATGTACTATAATGTAATAAATTTGTTTGCAATAAAATTAAATGTAAATAAAAATATGTAAAAAAAAAATTAAATGTAATAAAATTGTAACATTTATTATTAGATTATGAGCTCAAACTTTTATTACATTTTGAGAAAATTATTACATTATGAACATTTTATTACAATAATAATGTAATACTTATTACATTATGTGCAGTTATTACATTATGAGTTGCTACAACACTCAAAGATAGTGATACTGATCGCAGGATAAAACAACACGTACAAGAAATGCTTTTGGATTAAATCTACAGTTGTTAAGGATCATTCTGTCACCGTTACTCGCTCTCATGTCAGAACACAACAGAAAATATTTTGGTACTTAACATTGGAAACCAAATAGTTTTGTCCATTGAATGAGACATTTCTCAAAATATCTTCCTTTGTGTTTCACAGAACAAAGTCAAACAGGTTTGGAACGACACATTTTGTAGTGAAATTATTCGAAATGATAAAGTGTTGAAAATCTATCTTTATATACAGTATAGAAACTAATACAGGTTTTTATATTTGTTAATTAGTCTGCCGACAGACCATCTTGGACTATTCACGTCTGTCAAAAATGACCTTTTTTTTATTTCAATGAAATGATTGCTGAAGTGA
Organism: Coreius guichenoti; assembly: GCA_039654105.1. Lineage (NCBI taxonomy): Eukaryota > Metazoa > Chordata > Actinopteri > Cypriniformes > Gobionidae > Coreius > Coreius guichenoti. The sequence continues at coordinate 57,517,841 of CM077168.1, read as the reverse complement.
ATTTTTTTTTTTAAAAAGTGAACTTGAAAAAAGTTTGTTTTTCATTATGTAATTTAAAATTTTTATTTGAAATATATATTTTCCAAAGGACAAAGCCATAAATCTAAACAAGCTGTGTTCCAAATTTGAGTTTGATATCTCAAAAAATGAGCTTTCAGTGAGAGTGTGTTTGGGCGCAGTACCAAACGCTTCCACTAGATGAAATTCGTCTCCCATTCATTTCCAATGCGCGAACAATACAAGTGTGACTATTTTTTTCAGGACCATTTAACCTTTTCCAATCATGGCCATGATTTTTGTGGATTTTTTTGTGTTCACAAAGCAAGTGCCAAAACCTTTACCAAGTTTCGTGCCATTCTATTGAAGTAAAAAATTCTAAAAAACAAAACGTAAAATTTTTGGTTAAAAAATGACCGAACAGCACCAGAGATGTAAATGTTGGCAATTTTTGGCTTAACTAACAGCTACTGCACACCATATTAATAATAATTATAAGGAAACACTCACTGCGATAGCAGAAAAATGGCTTCGGTTTACTGCAGATCTCAGTCTTCCATTGTGTGCTCTCCATTAATGCAACACATTCTCCGAGGAAATCTGGCTGAATCCAACCCCAGTTCCTGAAGGAAGACGTGCTTCTGTCGGACCAGACGTACGGGTCTTTGAAAAGGCCGATGTATGCGAATCCTAGAGTGGGAATGAGCTGCTGGATCTGAAGGTTCTCGTCCCGGTTCCTCACGCTGACCAGATCTGTGTAAAGCTCTCTGCAGTATCTCTGAGCTTCTCTCCATGTGTACAGAAGGCTGATGTAGACGTATTGCTGATTAATGTCGGCTGCTATAGGAGCAGAGGATGCAGGTTAGCAGCGCTTACACTAAAAAACGCCTTTACTTGAAATAAAATAAACTTTAACTGAAATATTTCACATTTTCATTTAGTTTGACTAAATAATTCAAACTAATAATGACAAAAACACACAACAAAATTACTAAAACTTTAAGGATTAACATGAAAACAGAAAATATAAAAATAAATCTAATTTAGAACATTAATAAAAGCTATAAGTGTTATTTTAGTGTCATTGATATACTATTATAGTTTTGTTTATATTTTGAATTAGACTTTTATATTTTCTGTTTACATTTTAATTTTAAAATTTAAGTAATTTTGTAATTAATTAACTTTTTATTAGTTATTATTATTAATTATTATTATTATGTCTAGATAGATTTTAGTTTTTAGTTTATTTATTTTCGTACTTCAAGTTGAACTAAACAAAACTGAGAAAAGTTTTAGTAATGATAATAAAAGTGATTTTTATATTTTCTGTTTTAATTTAAGTAATTTAGTTTTTATCATTTTTATTAGTTTTTGTTTGTTTTTTGTCTGTATGTCTATATATTTTTATTAAGTTTTTAGTTTGTTTAGTTTTAAACAAGCTAAAATAAAATGTTTAGTTTTTTTATTTTAGATCATTTTTAATTAAACGTTTTTTATGGTTTTAGTTAATGATGATAAGTGTACTGAACAAACACTTAACACGTCATGCTCTACTACATTCATTTTTAGTATTATACAGGATTGTTTCTAAAATGTTTTGTTTTGTAGGGCTGTAATTTTTAAGCAGGGAAATTATTTTGGCTGTTCTGCTCAGTAATTTGCAAAACAGTCTTAAAAACCAACACGAAACAGAATCGCGATCCTGCATGCGTGGAAACAATAGTGATATAATATTTCTGCCATAAGGCCTATAACTTTACTCACCATCATAACAAATGAAGCTGAAGGTATCGAGGCAGTTGGTGTTTCTAAACTCTCCTTTGCTCGTCATGATGACACAGTCTTGATTAAGCTCTTCGTCGGGCTCGAAAGATGCCCAGTTCCTGTATTCGGCCTCTCCGTCTCTATAAAAGCGTCTGTCTGCCAGAGCCCAGTGCCAGAAAAGAGCAGAGGATTCCCTCAGCCCGATCCACGCGCCGGTACTAGTTACCCATTTGGTCTGAAGTGAGCTCAGATCATCCATGCTTTCAATAGTTGCCAGGTCTGTGTAGGTCTCTCTGCAGTACTGCTGCGCTTCAGAGAACGTTTTCAATGCCGACACAAAATAGTAGACGTTTATAGACTGCTGATAGACTGGCGAGGTGGAAAAACCTAGAAAAAAACTCCATTAGTAATCGATGAAGGGTAAAAATAAAATCGAATGCTGCACACATGCACACTCTCTCTAGTGCTGGGCAATATCGCAATATAATTTTTCTTCATAAAATTATAACAAAAGTTTGATAATGTTTATGCACAATACAAATAATGCCATGCGTTTTGCAGACGGTTGGTTTCCCTTTCAGTAAGTCACTTGAATGTAAACATAATCAGCCAATTGACACTGGCGTGCAAGATTTGCATCTCGCTCTCCGCCCCACGGCGCGGGTATAAATATGGAAGCAGATGCAATGCACATTCAGCTTTTCGCTTCTGAGCCCGGCGGTTCGACTGTTCTGCTCTACCATTCACCACAGAGTGTGTTCTACGAGTGTCTGCGAGTGCTCTTCGGGAGGAGGCTTCTGCATCTGGTGTTGGTGTCATGCCATGGCTCTCCTGCAGGTCTATCAGGCCAAGGCACTTAAGGGCTTGCACAAGGGTAGTTCTGATCCAGGGTTAATGCAGGAGCTGCGCACAGCAACGGACCTCGCCCTGGGTCAGATGAAAGTCACTGCGCACTCCCTGGGTCAGACAATGTCCACTCTAGTGGCTCTAACGCCATCTCTGGCTGAACCTGGCGGATATGTGGGAGGCCGATAAGTATCGGTTCCTTGACTCCCCTATCTCCCAGACTGGCCTCTTCGGCGACGCGGTCGCGTTTTCTTTCTTGTTTAGTTTTCTTTCTGTTCTCTACCACCGCCTGGGGTAGATCACCGAAGTCCTCTGCGTCCTGTCTAGAGACCATACGTGGAGATTCCAGAGGTCTGGACGCGGGTGCCACAGGGCAACACATTCTCACTCCCATATTGACGCTTGGTCAGGACCCATCTACGTCAATTGTTAACGCACAGGGTGCTCCTTTAGCGTCACTTTTCGATGCGCAGGGTTCTCCATTGATTTCAGTTGTTTGCCCAATGTGTCAGATCAAGACGCATTTAATTCTTTGCACTTGTAAAAGTAGACATGATTTTATGAATATTTATAGGCTACTTTTATATTTTGGAGCAACTAACCCCACTCCTACCCTAAACCTACACACTTCTCAACAATATAAAACACGTTAACAGGCAAATAAAAGTACAGTCACAGGTATTTATTGCAAAAACTGATCAAAAACAGTATAAAAGTATAAACTCATGTTGCCTTCCAAGTCTTCTAAAGTCATACGATATCTTTATGTGAAGAACAGAGTTGATCTTAATGTTTTAATCGCTGAAATGATGAACCCGCCACTCGTGAACGCACGCACTCAAATCTCAAAATCTTAAAAGTCAAATCTCATTCAAATGATACACCCAACTCTTTAACATGACGCAATCGGTCACGAGACACATGAGAGCCAATGAAATTTTACAATCAAAGCTGGCGTAATGACGCAATCGGTCACGAGACATAAGAGAGCCAATGCAATTTCACTATCAAAGCTGATGTAACGTTTCTTCGGGCAGCAATTTTTGAATAAATTGTGCCTGCAGTCGTATCAGCCTGTTATATCCTGTGTTTTATATCATATAATACACAAATGGGTAGGTTTAGGGATGGGGTTTGGTTAAGTGTTCAAACGTATCTAAATTATGCTGGCTGATTAAATTGAGAATCACACTCCAACATGTCATAATGGCAAAATCATAACCCAATATATAATTTCATCATGGCGATAACATTCCCATGCCCAACGCGTCTGTGTATGACGGCAAAGGTTTCTCATTGAAATCAATGGAGTACCCTGCGCGTCGAAAAATAAGGTCCTTCCTCAGAGGAATGCGTCAGGGAGGGGCTGTCGTGAGGAGCATCAGTTCTGGGAACCAGGTCCGGTTGGGCCAATAGGGCTCAACTAACAAGACCTGCTCCTCGTCATCCCTGACTTTGCACAGTGTCTGTAAGAGTAGGCTCACTTGGGGAAACACATACTTGCGTAAGCCCTGGGGCCAGCTGTGTGCCAGTGTGTCCATTTCGAGGGTCCCCTCGGTCAGGGAGTAAAACAACAGGCAATGTGACATGTCCGGAGCAGCAAACGGGTCCAGGAGTAGGGCTGGGCGATATGGCCACAAAAGGATCTCGATAAAATCTTTTCATATCAGTCGATATCGATAATTATCATGATAAATGTCAAATATTTATTTCTTTCAAATTTAAAGGCAGATTTTTGCTCCTAAGTGAAAGTTGTAGAAACCAGACTGTTAATTGTGGTTTTAAGCTACTTTTTATTGTCAGAATATGACAAACACTTCACGTTTTTGAATTCCTTACACTTTTCTAGTAATTTTTCCTTAACAATATAAATTTCTCAATAGAAAAAATGAATGTCTTAGTTTCTGCATGTTCTAATAGGTGATATTGTTTCTAGTCATGAAACAGGTTTGTGTTGCCTGGCGTGCTGTTAGGTTAATCGAGTCCAACTCCATGCTGAGAAAAGAGATCCTCTGCACAGGGGAGAGTTTGCTCTTTTCCCAGTTGACCCGAACCCCCGGCTGGCTGAGATGACTGAGCACCAGGTCCCTGTGTTTGCACAACTGCTCTCGCAACTGGGCCAGTATAAACCAGTCGTCGAGATAGTTGAGGATGCGAACTCCATGTTCTCTCAGATTCAAAACTCGCAGGTCCAAGATTGGCCGTAACCCACCTTTCTTGGGTACAATGAAGTAGGGGCTGTAAAACCCTGGGACTGGCTTTATCACATCCTTTGCCAGTAGGATCATGTCTTACTCCGCCCGTAAGACATGATCACCCTCGTCCAGCACAGAGGTAAACTGGATGCCCCTGAACTTGGGGCGTCTGATGGTCCGAATGAGGCAACGAGATGGGCTGGGGAGTGCTAGCCAGGCCCACAGAGAACGTACAAGCGGGACCAGAGGGACCACAGACGTACCCGCAGTGGGACCCAGAGATAGAGGAAACTGATCTTTTATTGAAAATTTGGTTACCGCTGGCTGTAGGCCTATTGACCCAACCAGACCTGGTTCCCAGAACTGATGCTCCTGGCTTGCTCATTTGGGGACATGGCTTGCTCAGTTGGGGACACTAAAATTTTAAACTAAATATTCAAATAAATTTTCAACTAAATTACTGATCTGCCCGCATGGCCACTATATGATAATTGAAATGAGCTGTATAACATCAACGTTTTCTCCAGAACGGCTGTACAGCCGAATCAAATTCTGTTGCATTATTTTCCTGTTACCACTGTGAAGCTGCTTTGAAACAATTGGCATTGTAAAAAGCGCTATATAAATAAAGGTGACTTGACCCAGTCCTAGCCTTGCTCTGTCCCGTCCGCTCTTTGCGCCTTTACGTGGACCGAACGCAGAGCTTTCCAGCAGAAGGGAAAGGTTGTCTCTAAACAGAGGATGGCCCACTGGATAGTGGATGCCATCGCCTTGGTGTACCAGACCTTTCTTTACCAAGAGTGTTGCTTCCTCTTGGGTGCTCGCGCATGACACCTCGCTGACAGATACAGTGGGGAGAACAAGTATTTGATACACTGCCGATTTTGCAGGTTTTCCTACTTACAAAGCATGTAGAGGTCTGTAATTTTTATCATACATACGTACACTTCAACTGTGAGAGACGGAATCTAAAACAAAAATCCAGAAAATCACATTGTATGATTTTTAAATAATTAATTTGCATTTTATTGCATGACATAAGTATTTGATCACCTACCAACCAGTAAGAATTCCGGCTCTCACAGACCTGTTAGTTTTTCTTTAAGAAGCCCTCCTGTTCTCCACTCATTACCTGTATTAACTGCACCTGTTTGAACTCGTTACCTGTATAAAAGACACCTGTCCACACACTCAATCAAACAGACTCCAACCTCTCCACAATGGCCAAGACCAGAGAGCTGTGTAAGGACATCAGGGATAAAATTGTAGACCTGCACAAGGCTGGGATGGGCTACAGGACAATAGGCAAGCAGCTTGGTGAGAAGGAGATTGACCGTTCAAGATGACGGTCAATCTCCCTCGGTCTGGGGCACCATGCAAGATCTCACCTCGTGGGGCATCAATGATCATGAGGAAGGTGAGGGATCAGCCCAGAACTACACGGCAGGACCTGGTCAATGACCTGAAGTGAGCTGGGACCACAGTCTCAAAGAAAACCATTAGTAACACACTACGCCGTCATGGATCAAAATCCTGCAGCGCACGCAAGGTCCCCCTGCTCAAGCCAGCGCATGTCCAGGCCCGTCTGAAGTTTGCCAATGACCATCTGGATGATCCAGAGGAGGAATGGGAGAAGGTCATGTGGTCTGATGAGACAAAAATAGAGCTTTTTGGTCTAAACTCCACTCGCCGTGTTTGGAGGAAGAAGAAGGATGAGTACAACCCCAAGAACACCATCCCAACCGTCAAGCATGGAGGTGGAAACATCATTCTTTGGGGATGCTTTTCTGCAAAGGGGACAGGACGACTGCACCGTATTGAGGGGAGGATGGATGGGGCCATGTATCGCGAGATCTTGGCCAAGAACCTCCTTCCCTCCCTCAGTAAGAGCATTGAAGATGACAACGACCCGAAACACACAGCCAGGGCAACTAAGGAGTGGCTCCGTAAGAAGCATCTCAAGGTCCTGGAGTGGCCTAGCCAGTCTCCAGACCTGAACCCAATAGAAAATCTTTGGAGGGAGCTGAAAGTCCGTATTGCCCAGCGACAGCCCCAAAACCTGAAGGATCTGGAGAAGGTCTGTATGGAGGAGTGGGCCAAAATCCCTGCTGCAGTGTGTGCAAACCTGGTCAAGAACTACAGGAAACGTATGATCTCTGTAATTGCAAACAAAGGTTTCTGTACCAAATATTAAGTTCTGCTTTTCAGATGTATCAAATACTTGTGTCATGCAATAAAATTAATTATTTAAAAATCATACAATGTGATTTTCTGTTTTTTTGTTTTAGATTCCGTCTCTCACAGTTGAAGAGTACCTATGATAAAAATTACAGACTTCTACATGCTTTGTAAGTGGGCAAACCTGCAAAATCGGCAGTGTATCAAATACTGGTTCTCCCCACTGTATATGTAGAGCTACGGGCTGGGCAACACCCAACACATTTGCCATGTGTACTCGCCTCAAGTGGCCAGTGAACGCTGGGGACCCGTTCGGTGTCTCACTTGCTGCGCCATTCCTCTCCTAAGGACCGGATATGTTTACTTATCTTGCTCTCAGATGTGTTCCCCAGATGGCAAACCCTGTTTGAGTTCCTCCAGCACTCACAAGGAGCGCTTGAAGGGGCAGCAATGGTGGCGCTTTGGTAGGGATTCCATTATATCAGTCATCGATGTAATGCCGAACATGACCGACTGAAAAGGAACGTCTCGGTTACGTATGTAACAGAGACTTTACATCCCGTCGCCACGATTGCTGTACCACCGCTGAGCGGCCGGGTCACCGGCTCTGCTCCTCAGCAAAAACCTGAATGTGCATTGCATCTGCTTCCGAACTTATACCCATGCTGCGGAGCGCAAGATGCAAATCTCACACACCAATGGCTTGTTTTGTTTACACTCGAAGGTGATTGGGCTACTGTCAAATGAGCATTTCTAAGAGGCGAAACATGTAATATTAATTTGTTTAACAAGTGTTTGTCATTGTTCTGATGATAAAACCACAATTAACCAATCTGGTTTCACTCAGGGGCAAAAATCTGCCTTTAAACTTGAAAGAAATGAAGATTTGACGTTTATCGTGGTAATTATCGATATCGACTGATATGAAAAATTTTATTTGGATAATGTTTTGCCATTATCACCCAGCTCTAGTCATGTCATACTTAGTTAACAGGGAACGCTCTCAGAATGTTCTGGCAAAGTTCTCTCAAAGTTATGAACAAATGTTCTTCCAGTAACGTTAATAGAATGTTCGTTCAAAGTTATCTGGTCTTTAATAATGTTCTCAGAACATTAACACAAAAACATTATTTATACATTGTTCATGGAACATTCTGTTTCTAAATCATTTTAGCTGGACGTTCGTCTAACTCTTATTAAATGTTACGACGTTCAGAGAACATTCAAAAGTAACATTCCCATAATGTTTGAAGAATGAGAAAATGTAACATTTGCATAACCAAGAATAAATGTTTGGTAACACTTTATAATAACTCACGCTATGAATCATTAGTGAAGTATTAGTAAATAGTCAATTCATCATTTATAAAGCATTAATAAACATTAATAAGCAGTTTATAAATGCAGCAATAAATGCTTTATTTTTGATTTATAAGCATATCTATAATGTGTTTAAAAATTGTATTTTCAAACTTTATTAATGATCAATTAATCATTTCTATATTAAGTATTACATTATTTACAAACCAGTAAACCATTTAGGAGTTGTCATAAGATCATTAAGAAAGTGTAATGATGAATAAACTATTTAAATGTACATTTACACATCTTATTATTTTGACATATAGTAATAGTTACTCAGTGTGTTAATAAATGCTTTATTAACATGTATTCCTACTGTAATTCATGATTAATTCAGGTAGTTATAAAACATTTAGTAGTTGAAACTAAGCCTCAAGTGTACAGTTGTAAAGTTTCATTTTTTGCATCTGTCAACCACTGACAACTCCTAAATAACTGGTTTGTGAATAATGTAATACTTAATTTAGAAATTAAATTGATTATTAATATCATTAATAAAGTATAAAAATAAAATTATTAAATACATTATAGATGTGCTTATAAATCAAGAATAAAGCATTTATTGCTGTATTTATAAACTGCTTACTAATGTCTATTAATGCTTTATAAATGATGAATTGACTATTTACTAATACTTCACTAATGATTCATAGCGTGAGTTATTATAAAGTTTTGTTTTAAAAACATTTGGTAACACAACAACATTTCGAACGTTCAGTGAAATTTTGTTTTCAAGTTTGAAGAATGATAATGATTCCTGAACATTCCTTAGCATTCACGAAATCAAGAGAAAACTTTAAACATTTAAAAAAACTGAACATTTTGAACATCCAGAGAACATTCAGAAATAACTTATTAGCAAAACGTTCTTAAAATATATTTTTGTACAAACACACACATTGAAGGGAACCTACCAATTAAAACGAGCAGTGTAAATAGTTTGTGCTCCATTATCTGAAACAACAAGATGACATATTCTCAATATCAGCATAAACGCATTAACCCCTACTGATTATTGTCCAATATGTTGTGTGTTGTATTGTCCAATACCTGTGTGATCTTCTCTTCCTCTTTTCTCCTCTCGTGGTTTTATGAGTCTTCCCAAGCTTTAATATTCTTGTTAACGGCATGCAAAACTCCAGCTGTCCTCATGTCACCTTTACTGTCATGATGATTTAAACCAGCTCGTTTTCCTTAAACTAACTGGACCGCTTCGAAACACAGTTCTGTACTTCATAAATTGTGGCTTTTTTCAAAAAGTGCCATTTTTGTTACTCAGTTTATTATTTTGTGGTATTTTTATGTTCATCTCCAACACATGCAAACTTTATGAAAACGGCTCATGCACAATCTACACATTGCAGATTGTTTGTTTTTTTATAAATAGTTTTTGTATTTCTTAGTAAACATCAGATGGCTGTAAATAATAGTAAGCTGAATGCTTCTGAATAATCGTCAGACTTCTGAAGTGAATAAGTGTGTTTTTGGTGATTAGGCTGGAGCGCTGTGCACACCTCATCTGCCTTCCATGTAAAATAAACAGCCTAAATTAACACATTTGTCTAATGATGAGAGGTTGGCACCTGAATCTGGCCATTATGCAAAATCACAGGTGACTCATTCTGATACGCTGTAAAAAATGACTTTTCGAATATTATTTGAGTGCATTTTACAAGAAAATACTATTTCAGTTTTTCAACTTCACATTTCACATTTTATTTAATGTGCTACTTATGGTTTCTTCTTAATCATTTATGAAATGTACTAGTAATTTCGGAGTGAAAATGGGCTCAAAGTAAATCCTACACCGAATCATTTCCAGTGAATGACGGCAGTGCTGGAGGAAAGTGAAAAGCTGTGTTAGGGAATGTTACTTCTTAAAGGTGCTGTATGTAAGTTTTTGACTGTACTAAAGCATAAAAATATGTTTGCAGATATTTAGGAAACATACTGAGTTCACATACTCGTTTCTTTGATAAACAATGCTACAGCCAGTTATTTTACTTTGAAATGTGCGTTCCTTGTCGGAATGTCTGTTTTTGTTTCGGTCTGTGTGAAATCGCACGTTGCCAGTTTACCCAATAGTATTTCCCCACCCCAGGTTGCCAGTTGGAGGAGGGGGCTGGGGAAACAACTCTCTACAATATTTTGAATTTGTACTGCAGTACCCATTTCAACCACTAGCTGTCAATCTTACATACATACTTAAAGCAGTACTCATTCTCAGTAACAAATGATGTGACATTGTTACATTTAATGGAATCTTTGAACAAATCCACCACTAGTTTGACACAAACTGTTTTTGCTGAAATCTTACCCTCTTCTGTTGAGCCAGAATTATGTTGTATGACAAGTAAAACAAAATTCAAGCTGTTTATACATCGTTCATGGAACATTTTTTCTGAAACGTTTGTCTAACTTTTTATTTAAGGCAAGACACCCAGGTGAATAGGGTAAAGAAATTAACTAGCAGATATCACTATGCTTCCCCAGTTGATTGATTACATTAAGAATTGTAAAAAAAATTATATTACATATATTATGTCATATTTTAGTTTAGTTAAATAAACTAAACATTAACTAAACATTAGTTTTCTAAAAGATTGTTTAAATATGCAAATGAGGCATCATCTAATTACTATGCACTAATTTGCATACATTTACAGAGAATAAATCTGATAAGCCAGGTTCAAAATTCTTGTTTGATTTTGTTGACATATCGGAGTTAAAGGTTTTTACAGAGAGGATTTTTGATTTCTCTTTTTATCACTCCATAAATCAGAAAATACTGTCAACAGCCAGAAAAAATAAATAAATAAAATGTTCAGGCAAATTATATATGAACAAAACCCCTCAGTAAAAAACAGAATTGTAAATTTTGGTGTATGTAAGTGCGGTTGAAGTGAAGAAAAAAACTCATTTTGAGAAAACAGCCTTTAAAGATAAGTACTGTAACTGAAATCTACAGACACAAATAGATACACCGATCAAACATAACACTGACAGGTGAAGTGAATAACACTGATTATCTCTTCATCACGGCACCTGTTAGTGGGTGGGATATATTAGGCAGCAAGTAAACATTTTGTCCTTAAAGTTGATGAGTTAGAAGCAGGAAAAATGGGCAAGCGTAAGGATTTGAGCGAGTTTGACAAGGGCCAAATTGTGATGGCTAGACGACTGGGTCAGAGCATCTCCAAAACTGCAGCTCTTGTGGGGTGTTCCCGGTCTGCAGTGGTCAGTATCTATCAAAAGTGCTCCAAGGAAGGAACAGTGGAGAACCGGCGACAGGGTCATGGACGGCCAAGGCTCATTGATGCACGTGGGGAGCGAAGGATGGCCCGTGTGGTCCGATCAAACAGACGAGCTACTGGAGCTCAAATTGCTCAAGAAGTTAATGCTGGTTCTGATAGAAAGGATACACAGTGCATCGCAGTTTGTTGCATATGGGGCTGCATAGCCGCAGACCAATCAGGGTGCCTATGCTGACCCCTGTCCACCGCCGAAAGCGCCAACAGTGGGCTACCTACCTAAGCATTGTTGCAGACCATGTTCACCCTTTCATGGAAACGGTATTCCCTGGTGGCTGTGGCTCTTTCAGCAGGATAATGCGTCTGCCACAAAGCAAAAATGGTTCAGGAATGGTTTGAGGAGCACAACAACGAGTTTGAGGTGTTGACTTGGCCTCCAAATACCCCAGATCTCAATCCAATCGAGCATCTGTGGGATGTGCTGAACAAACAAATCCGATCCATGGAAGCCCCACCTCGCAACTTACAGGACTTAAAGGATCTGCTGCTAACATCTTGGTGCAGATACCACAGCACACCTTCAGGGGTCTAGTGGAGTCCATGCCTTGACGGGTCAGGGCTGTTTTGGACCAACACAATATTAGGAAGGTGGTCATAATGTTATGCTATAAAAGATACACCTAAAAAGTGTATTTTGGATGTTTTATTTCCACTAGTCTGAAAAAAACACAATGAAAAGCCAAAAATCTCAAAATTGACAGATTCTTCCTCTATGGTGAGTTGATTGATTTATGCCACTTTTGTGCTTGTTCAACTTCTACACCCAGTGATTTAATAACTTTGTGATGTGACTTTTACTTTTGATACTTAAGTGCAGTTTTTAAAAAACAACTTATTTCACTCAAGTAAAATTTAAAAAGTGTATGTATTTTTATTAGAGTAATTTCATTAGAGGAAATACTTCAAATACTTAGTTAAGTACTTTTTGTGACTAGTTTATAAGCTCTTTGTAAAGTATTGTGTGTTGATCCTGTAACAGCCTTCAGATGTGTGTAAATCAAATCAAATCAAATCACCTTTATTTATATAGTGCTTTTTACAATGGCAATTGTTTCAAAGCAGCTTCACAGTGTTAACAGGAAAATAATGCAACAGAATTTGATTCGGCTGTACAGCCGCTCTGGTGAAAACGGTGATGTCATCAGCTCATTTCAATTATCATATAGTGTCAATGCGGGCAGATCAGTAATATAGTTGAAATTTAAGTGTCCCCAACTGAGCAAGCCAAAAGCCAAAGGCGACGGTGGCAAGGAACCAAAACTCCTTCAGGGCCAGAATGGAGAAAAAAAACCTTGGGAGAAACCAGGCTCAGTCGGGGTGCCAGTTCTCCTCTGGCCGACGAACAAATAGTGTATGATTATGATTCTGGCAACATTACAGGTCAGAAGTCATATTAGATCAATAGATATTCGTAGGATTATTCGAAAGACTGGAGTCGTCACGCCGGGGACGGGTTTAATGAGGATGTTGTGTCGATGCGGCATTTACAGGGGGGAGTTTAATTGACACGGTCTCTACAGACACTTCAGGGATGCGGTCGTCATGTCCAGGCTAAGGTCCACCATCTGGTCCGGATACGGCCCGGATCCGGCCGACTGCAGTAAACCTCGGGATAAACAGAGAGACTAATATTAGCGTAGATGCCATTCTTCTTATGATGTAACGAGTACATCAGGTGTTATGGGAAGTGTTCCCGGTTCCGGCTGACCTAGTTAATGCAGCCTAAAACAATCATTTAACTGATTTGAATAATAGAAATTAAAAATGTTTTATGTGTATGCCATAGTAAAGAGATGTGTTTTTAGTCTAGATGTAAACTGACAGAGTGTGCCTGCTTCCCGAACAATGCTAGGAAGACTGTTCCAGAGTTTAGGTGCTAAATAGGAAAAGGATCGACCGCCTGCAGTTGATTTTAATATTCTAGGTATTATCAACTGGCCAGAATTTTGAGACCGCAATAGACGTGATGGAGTATAATGTGTTAAGAGCTCGCTCAAGTACTGGGGAGCTAAACCATTTAGTGCTTTGTAAGTAATCAGCAAGATTTTAAAATGTATACGATGTTTAATAGGGAGCCAATGCAGTGTTGCCAGAACCGGGCTAATATGGTCATACTTCCTGGTTCTAGTAAGAACTCTAGCTGCTGCGTTTTGGACAAGCTGCAGTTTATTTATTAAGCGAGCAGGGCAACCACCCAGTAGAGCATTACAATAATCTAGCCTTGAGGTCATGAACGCATGAACTAACTGTTCAGCATTTTGCATTGAAAGCATGTGCCGTAATTTAGATATATTTTTAAGATGGTAGAATGCAGTTTTACAGATGCTAGAAATGTGGCTTTCAAATGAGAGATTGGTATCAAAGAGCACACCCAGGTTCCTAACCGACGACGAGGACTTGACAGAGCAGCCATCGAGTGTTAGACAGTATTCTAGGTTACTACTTGTGGAGTTTTTTTGTCCAATGATTAAAAATTCATTTTTTTCTGAATTAAGTTGCAGGAAATTAGTTACAGTAAAGAGAAGCCATTCATTTCAGTAGAGCTGATTGAAATGTCTTTTGCCTGAAGTAACTGGCAGTGGTAATGTGTTCTTGAGTGTATACCACATGAGGCTTTCTGTAATAATCTAACCCTAATGCAAAGCATTTCATTACCTGATGACAGTGATGGATCTAAAGCCCTTTAGACAAAAGCAAAAAACATGGAAATAATCTCTGATCAGATGGATGCACATGACAAGTCAGGTGAACTTATTTGGTTGTTCTCAAACAGGGGTTTAGAATGAGATGTATTAAAATAAAATGTGTTTATTTGATGTAGTTAGAACTTTAGATTTAGAAATGTGTTTTGATTTAGGAAGCATCTGTATGGAGGCCAAACGCTCCAAATGAATGGAATAAACACAGCTATGGGTGTGCAAGTGGCAGTTTGAAATTTTTTGGCTTTTTATATTTTTCGGTTTGGTTCTATTGGCCTCAGGATACCCGGTCAGCCACGACGCCATTGTTTACACACGGGAACAGTGTAACACACAACTGCTTTCTGTGGAGAGATCGGATATTCCTGTGGAAATTAGAAGGAGAGGTTGTCGAGCCGGAGTAAAACGCTGTGAAAGGAAAAGACGATATAAACCATGTCTGCCATCTGTTGTCATGGAGAATGTGAGATCTCTCCCCAACAAGCTAGGGGAGCTAATGTAAGTATCGGCAGAGTAGCATCATGTGCTTTACGGAGACTTACTGCAGACTCATATGTTTCCCGTCATGGATTTCACGTTGTGAGAGCGGATCGGACAGCTACAGAGAGCGGTAAGAGGAGGGGAGATGGGGTAGTTATGTATGCAAATGACAGATGGAGTAATCCTGGACACATTAGTGTTAAGGAAAAACTTTGACACAGCTAGAAGCATCACACACCCACTCCCTTCTTCTCATCTCAAGTGATTTTAATCATGTCCTCAACTCTCCCCACTTTTACACAGTATGTTACATGCCACTGTAACCGATCCTACCCGACCCGGCGTCTCTGGTGTGGGAGGCAGGTGCGCTATCAAGGACGCTAAAGACCACAGCCTCTAGCGTCAGTCGCTAGTGCGCCTCTTGAGATCAGGGGAGTGAGGTTTACCTGCACAGCTCTTACTAGCTGGCCTCTGTTACACCACACTAGGGATAATAAGACCCTGGATTTACTATATGCAAATGTGAAAGATGCCTATAGTTTATGAAATGTTTCTCTAATAATAAACCTTGGGTGACCCCTGAACTGAAAGCCCTGTTTAATGAGAAGAGAGTTTGTAGATCCGGGGACAAGGAGGAGCTGAGGAGGGTGCAAAAAGAACTTAAAAAGAAAATAAAAGAAGGCAAGGATAGTTACAAGAGAAAGTTGGAGGGGCAATTACAAAAAAACAAATACAAGGGAGGTTTGGAGGGGGATTAAAAACAATATTGGGATATAATAGTGATAGTAGGAGGGGTTCTGAACTTGGAGATCAGGAGTGGGCAGATTAACCCCTAGAGGTCGACGATTGTGCCGGCGCGACCGCCTCGATTTTTTTCTTAGTGCCAAAGAGACTCAAATAACGATTTTTATCATACATTTTAGTGTTATACATCATTACAATCTGTTAAGTATCTATTTTTATTTGTGTATACTCACAATAAAAACAAAATGTTGTACTTTTCGTAAAATAAATAAAACGAACATGATGCACATTGTGCCGTCTGCCTCTCAGTGAAGTCTGAAAATGAACTGAAACTCAGCGAATACTTGCCACACAGACATAATACATATGTCTACATAACGCTTGGAATGTCTACTTTTAAATTAAGTAAGTCAAATCAAAAACAAATATTCTCAGTTTATGTAATCCGTTTGAAACCAAGGAGATTACAGTCTTTCTCTTCTAACTTCACTATCTGTAATGAGCTGAGATCGCCACACCCCCGGCATCATTCACATGGTAAATAGTTTGGGTGATCTATATGCGTCCCACACGCCCCCCGTCAATGCCACAAAAAAAACATTTCTACATCAGAAGTTCATTGCGTTGAGGATGGCACGCAATCCGGTAAAGAGGCCCTTCAGATGATTCTGGACAGCGAGGAAAAATTCACCCCTCAGAGGGTGATTCCTCAGAGGAAGATTGCAACACGACGAACGGGTGCATTTTGAAGAGCGAATTGATCCTGCCAAGGATATAAATTCAGAGTAAGTTGTTCAGTGTTACATAATTCTTTTTCTTATAATCTGTGAATTTTCAGACTATATTTTGCCTAGTTTGGCTATCTTTTGACAGTTTACGGGAAATATTGCCTTACGATGTCGCTGTCAGGATATACACACTGGACAAGGTTAGCGAAGATCCAAACACACCCTTTATTTGGGAACACAGGGCAGAGAATGGGGTGTAGCAGATGCACTTGAATCACGGTGAGCGATGGTAGATGAATAACAGTCTTGATGGTTGTCTTAGAGGCCGCATTTACACTGCAGGTCTTGATGCACAATTCCGATTTGGTGACTATATCCGATTTTTGACGACCCGCTTACATCATCTTTTAAAAGTGACCCGTATCCGATATTTGCATTTACATTATACATTGGCGAAACAGCCCAAGACGTTCTGACCCGGAAAAGGAAGTAAAACAGCGCGATATGCAACGGACACAATGGATGCAGACGAAATGATTATTCAATATTTTGCTTTCCGCACTATCTTTAAAGGTCAGCAAAACATTGCTCTCGTCTTCCATCGCGCCATTAGTGTCATGTGATCGCAGTTCGTGTCCACCTGAGTTGACGTCATTCACCTCCGTCCCTTTTTCAATGACGTACGACTCGCATTTACTGGGCAGCTTACATGGCAGACGCAAATGCACGCATCCGAATCATATCGGATTTATTACCACATATGAGTGAGGCCTGAATCCGATCTGAGGAAATCGGAATTCATGCGTTTTTTTCCTGCTTACACGTTCACATGTCATATCCGATCTGTGCCACATGAGAGGGAAAAAAAAAAAATCGGAATTGGGTCACTTGAACCATGCAGTGTAAATGGGGCCATAGAGGATATATGGAGATGGAGAAACGGATACCTCAGCAGCCGGGATGAAAGGTGAGTAACGAAAGCCAACACTCTGGGATGAAGTCGCAAGGAGACAGGAACACACTCTGGGAAAAACAAGGAGATCAGGTAAGTGAGTCTTTCCTAGTGCAAGGCCAGACAGTGACTGAAGGTGAGCTGTGTGAATATATAGTGTGCTGCTGATGAGGTGATTGATGACAGGTGCGGTGATTGTGATCGCTGTGTGGTGGAAGTGTGACAGTCGTTTACAAATATTTGTGTAGCCCATGCTCAAGTGTAAACGTTTGTAATGTGATACTCTCTAAACATATTTGTAATATATTTTGCTCCGTTTTGGATAGCTTATGATACAGCTTATCATGCTAAAATACTGCCTTATGTAGCTTGTTTGTGAATATCTGCTTAGGTGTAACTATGATGTGATTTAGTGCAAATATATTTTAGCCTACGGTAAAATATATAATGTGATACCGTCTAAACACTAAACATTATGTTTCTATATATAAATGTTCGCTATTACACTGCTTATCATGCTAAAATACTGCATATGTCTAATGTACAGATGTTTGTGAATAGGCTACAGGTGTAAATTTTTGAAATGCACAAAATACGTGCGGTCTATATGGCCCATCAACAGATACTCGCGGTCTACCGCGCATCAATAGATATTCCGTCCTATGGCCCATCATCAACAGATATTTACATACATTGTGCGTCTATACCCATTAACTGCTCATCAGTTTACTGTGGACAATGTATGCTAACAGGTTTTTATTTGTTTAGGAATGTGTCTGCATCACGCTCTCCTTCACCAGCACCTCGCACAGGGCCACACAGGCGTCGTTCAGTTCTCAGTGCGATCGACACTCATACTGAGTAAGTGTACCAACGTAATATTTTACGTTAAATTTTCCGTTTTGTATTTCATAATACAAAAGTATATGTTCCTGCACTCTTTGTTATCCATGGCCTTATTGATTGATAACGATAATATGAGTTTCTTTGATGTCTTTGTATTATCAGCATGAGTAAGTGAACAGATGCAATATTTTACAGATGTAATTGTGTTTACATCATCACAATACAAAAGTATATGTTCTTGTACAACATTACAAAAACTTGTCTTTTTTTATCCATGGCCGTTAGTGATTGACAGTGATAATAATACAGTTTATTTGTTTGTGTTATCAGCATGCTAACGTTTTTTTAATTTAAATTTCCAAACACCTGTTCCGAAGAGAGCCAAGGCAAACAAGCAGGCAAGCAACAGGCAGTCCACTCTGTCATGGAAAACCGAGACTGGTGCTGACATGTTTCCACAGACTCTGAGATTCCTGCCCGCACAGGAAACTGGACCACAGCTGAGCTCTGATGACTCACATTCTCCCATGAGTCTATTCAAACTCTTTTTTTGTTTTTCAGAAAGTGCTGTGTCAACTCATCAGTGATGTACCACTACATTGGGCTGCTGTTTTACATGGCCATGGTGAACTTCATACTCCCCTCCATCCTGGACATTTCCCTTGCATGAGCAGCCGTAACACTATGTGAGCGAGTAGGTTACTCAGAGGTTGGTGAGTAGGCTTTTACAAACCGCCTTCCTTCTGTAATACTCTTGTTTCTCCCTATGTACACTGTCTTCTGTACCACTACATGTTGTTTCATGTGTAAATTCAAGTATGTGTGTATATATATATATATAAGTTTTATGTTTAGTATTTTTGAAAAGTATAAGTCAGTTGACATACTATGTGTAGGTTCATATAGCTTACACAGTTATATACAGTATAGGCTGTCTATATATGTTATATGTTATATAGGTATATGTAGAATTATATAGGCTATATATTTCTTTGTTTTATATTTTCAGTTCCCGGTCAAAAGTTTGGAAACATTACTATTTTTAATGTTTTTGAAAGAAGTCTCTTATGCTTATCAAGCCTGCATTTATTTGATAAATTGTAAAATATCATTACAATTTAAAATAACTGTTTTATATTTGAATATATTTTAAAATGTAATTTATTTCTGTGTGTAAACTGAATTTCCAGCATCATTACTCCAGTCTTCAGTGTCACATGATCCTTTAGAAATCATTCTAATATGATGATTTATTATCAATGTTGGAAACCGTTGTGCTGCTTAATATTTTTTATAACCTGTGATAATGTTTTTTAAGGATTCATTGATGAATTAGTTTAAAAAAAACAGAATTTATTTAAAATAGAATTTTTGTAACAATATACACTACCATTCAAAAGTTTGGGGTCAGTATTCTTTTCTTTCTTTTTTTGAAAGAAATACTTTTATTCTGCAAGGATGTGTTAAATTGATAAAAAAGTGATAGTAAAGACTTATATTGTTAGGAAATATTTCTATTTTGAATAAATGCTGTTCTTTTGAACTTTTTATTCATCAATGAATCCTGAAAAATGTACCACAAGTTATAAAAAAAATTAAGCAGCGCAACTGTTTCCAACGTTGATTATAAATCAGCACATTAGAATGATTTCTGAAGGATCATGTGACACTGCAGTAATGATGAAAATTCAGCTTTGATCACAGAAATAAATTATATTTTAAAGTATATTACAATAGAAAACCATTATTTTATATTGTAATAATATTTCACAATATTACTGCTTTTTTCTTTATTTTTGAAATCAAATACATGCAGGCTTGATGAGCATAAGAGATTTCTTTCAAAAATATAAAAAATAGTAATGTGTCCAATCTTTTGACTGGTACTGTATATGTTTATGTATGTGGCACTGTGGTCCTGTGAGGCACAACAGTTAGTTCCTCCACATAGAGGAATTACAATAAAACTGATTAAAATCTTCAAATCTCCTCACATTCTTTGTTCAGGCTGCCTCACAGCATTCCACTTTGACGGGCCATTAGCCATTAGGGGGAGTGTCTTTTGTCTTTTGCCTGGTGTGAATGTTGGTCAATAGTATAAGTAGCTGAAATAAGCACAAATGTCAGGCCATGTCAAAACATCCCAAGGGCCCCAAAAACTGCAGTCCTCTAGGGGTTAACTGAATCTATTTTTTAACAGATTTGATCAAAGATCCTCTCCCTCCCCTGCCCATCAGAACTCAGAACTGTCTGTATCTCAGCCATGTTGTCTCTGGCTGCCAACTTTCTCCTCCCTTACAGCATCCATATGTCTCCACCTCTGAAGTCGGGACAACTATATATGCCTCACCTCCCCTCCATCGGCCTGCCTCCTCATTATCCACCCTCACCTCTTTTCCCAGCCTCTGTATAACAAAGGATCAGGTAAGAAGAGAACTACAAAGAATTAAGGTGAGAAAAGCTACAGGTCCGGATGGTGTTTGCTCCAGGCTTCCCGGGGACTGTTCTGTACATTATTAACCGAAGCCTTAGTCAGGAGAAAGCCTTAGTCCTGTTCTGTAGAAATTCCCCACGTGGTTTCAGTGCCGAGGATTGCACATCCCAGGGAGCCAAACCACTACAGACCTGTGGCGTTAACTTCTCATATGATGAAAACTATGGAGAGGCTGATACTGAACCATCTTCAACCTCTGGTGAGCCTGAAGCATCAAGAGTTCCTTTCACTGGAATTAAAGCCAGGGACACACCAAGCCGACGGACGGCCGAGGGATGTCGAATATTTAGTAGTGAGGAAATGTCAGGAATGGACTTATTGCACAGGTGGCAACCTATCACGGTACCACGCTTGAGTTCACTGAGCTCCTGAGAGCGACCCATTCTTTCACAAATGTTTGTAGAAGCGTCTGCATGCCTAGTGCTTGATTTATACACCTGTGGCCATGAAGTGATTGAACACCTGAACTCAGTGATTTGGAGGGGCGTCCCAATACTTGGCAATATAGCCGCAGGTGCACTTAGGGCATGTCCGAATCCACTTTTGCTAGTTTAACGACAGAAAACACAGTCGGCGCACCAGGCGCATGGTCCAAAAGAGTTGTACCTAGTCTTTTAATGAGTTGTATGTGTGTTTTTTGGGCGTAATGTGCAATAAACCAATAAGAGTCTCATCTCCCATTCCCTTTAAAAGCCAGTTGCGCTCGCTCCATGGCGGATTCAATGGTGGAATTTGCGAGCAGAAGACTGAACGCTTCTCCAGAGAGGAATTCTTTTATTTTTAATATTTAAAAATGTTTGTGTGCTGCTGCACATCCCTGTGTGTGTAATAGGCTGGGTAAAAAATATTGATTTCTCGATTTTAATCGATTGACATTTTTTACGAACCAATATTGATTCTTAAATCCCAAGACTGGATTAGTCATCCTGTTTTCAGTTGATGAATGAAGGGAACATTGTAGAGCCGCTCTCATCCAATAAATCACAATAATCTTTGTGCTTTGCTACTTTTGATATGAAACAAAGTCTCAGATTTCAAATTATGTCCATTTCCTCTGCTTTAACACCAGTTACAGCGCCAAATAAACATGAACGAACATTTGAAATATGTTACAAGATACAGTACAACTTACCGATATTTGTATCATGTCTCATGTAATCGGTTTCAACCGTGGAAAGACGCCAATAAAACAGCTTGTAAACAATATGTCACGTCACATTTACCTCCATATTCAGTTCCATAAACTCCATACTCAGCTAGAAAATGCATTTTGCTAAATATATACACCATATTCATTATACTTTTTAATGTTCTTCAATATTTAATGCATGTTTGAATAAATCCTTCAGGTTTTTATGACAGACACCATTTAAATATTTATATATATATATAAAAAAAAACATAATTATGTAATTGTAAAGTTAGTATTATAACTATTATAATAAAAATAATTTAATAATTTAAGTGTTTGTATACAAATCAGTTCATTTTAACCTTCAATATCACAGCATCTGACTCCCATGTATAGTTTACAGCATTAGTTGAGAGATTTTTTTCCTTAAGAAAATTTGTACCTGATATATATATCCAAATAATCGATATCGCATTGAATCGAAATCGAATCGCAAACTTGTGAATTGAAATTGAATTGAATCATGAAATTTGTGTCAATACCCAGCCCTGGTAATAATCAGAGTGTGTGTGTTGTGCACCGCCTATAGGCTCATATTACTAACACACCCTTTAAATAACACACAAATACTGCACTATTGACTTTAGAGCAGGTGTGTGTTGGTCAATGGCGCAGTGGTTTTCAGTTCCTCACAATAGCAACGCTCCAACAATGCTCCTGAACACACACCTGGTTTAGACCAGACGCCCATGGGTGAACAGATGCGCCAGTGCATTTGATATTTAAACAACATGAGCTGGACGTGAATATGAGAACTGCGTCGGGCTGAAACTAGCAGAACACACTTGCGTCACGCCTAACATCACATTGCACCGGGTGTGTGATAGGGCCCTTAATATTCAATATTACTGTTGTGTAATTCAAAGTAAAATTTTAGGCAAGGTTGGGGCCTCAGGTCATGACTTTGCTTTGGGCCCCAAAATGGTAAACTCACCCCGTTTCCTGTCATATGTTCGGTTCAGAAGCCACAGAAACATAGGCTGTGTCCGCAATCGCCCCCTATAGCCTTAAATAGGGCACTTTTTGAGGGAACAGCCTTTTGTAGTGGTGTCCGAAACCATAGTGGACATTATCGAGTGCACTCATTCAATCCCATAATGCACTGCAATAACGAGTATACAACTGATGTACGCTCAACAGCTAGAGAATACCCATAATGCACTGTGAGGGTCGTGCCGAATGAATGCCCGGGTCTCGCCAGAAGATGGCGCCGGCAGCTGAATCATCCATCCATCCATTTTACAAACCGCATGTCCAATGTGGCTACAGCGTAATATCATACAGGTATAACTGATGATTATTAATTAAGGTTTATACATGTTTCCATGGCAGAGTTCAAGATAAATCTTTTCATTACTACTGGAGCTGTCAGTTTTTAACCCTAAATTTCAAATGATTATTAAACAGCACAAACTGTGCAAAAGCGGCTCAGTGTCTGAATTCACTCGCTCATTTTTATACACTTGCTCAAGTGAACTATATTAGTGGAGTAATGTATGGAACAGTGAATGGGGCGATTTCAGACACAGGCCACTAGAGAAAATGTTTCTGTTCTGCATTTTTCCAAATTAATACAAAATTGTCAAGTCAGATGCATTTAGCACATTGTTTCAAAGCAGCTTTACAGAAAATAATGATGTTAATGTTTATAATATCTTAATATCTTCATGCCTTATTGTCACATTTAACAGATTAGAGCAGACCAATAATATAGTTATATTTTGATATGTGTATATTTCCTTAAATATGATACACATTTCACAAAGCAGTTGCAGGACAAACAACCCTTTTGTTGAATGCATTGATAAAAAACAGAAACTTACTGTCTATTTCTTTGTATTATTTTCAAATGTTGTAATCAAGTGTTTCAAAAAATAATTAAACACTGAAATACTTTAGAGGAGCCCAAGACTAGATTGTTATTATTTCTCTGAACAAATTATACATTATAGAAATACATTCAAACCAATGCAAGCATGAGCACTAAATATATTTCAGTTTTCAATTAAATGATGAGAAAGAAAAAGTTCAGTAACTTGAAATGCATTTGATTTCATTTGTAAGTTCTTATTCTTGCAGTATGTAAAGCATTAACAGTGTCAGTGCATTAAATGTGACGGAGTTAAACATATTAATCTAATTTATTATATGTACCTCTAAAGATTCATAAACGTTTGTAGAAGTTATTGTACTTTTCTAGTGTTTCTCTCTCTCTTCACATGCTGTTGTCTAGTGTTGTGTGTTATTTTCTTGCAGGTGGAAGATCCTCCCATCGGGCTGGACCCGCCATGTTACACTGGATCCGGCGTCCATCTTCTGCTCCGAGAGCATCTGATTCACCTGGAGACGGGAGTTCATCAGTGATCAGTGAATATACTGTACATATAGGCTGAAAATAAAAGGAAAATATTTAGGCCAGAGCAGATCTGTTGTGCTTCTCCGAGCAACACAGCGGTGAGTCAATGACTCATTCATAAAGAGAGCCATTTACTTAATCAGCCATTTGAACAAATCTAATGAGTCAATGACTCAATCATAAAAAGAGCCATTTACTTAATCAGCCGTTTGAACAAATCTAACGAGTCAATGACTCAATGATTCAATGACTCAATCATAAAGAGAGCCATTTACTTAATCAGCCGTTTGAACAAATCTAATGAGTCAATGACTCAATCATAAAAAGAGCCATTTACTTAATCAGCCGTTTGAACAAATCTAACGAGTCAATGACTCAATGATTCAATGACTCAATCATAAAGAGAGCCATTTACTTAATCAGCCGTTTGAACAAATCTAATGAGTCAATGACTCAATGATTCAATGACTCAATCATAAAGAGAGCCATTTACTTAATCAGCCGTTTGAACGAATCTAATGAGTCAATGACTCAATGAGTCAATGATTCATTCATAAATAGAGCCATTTACTTAATCATCTAGCCATTTGAACGAATCTAATGAGTCAATGACATTCACTGCCACCTACTGGCAGTTTTACTTTCTTATTTAGAGTATCATTTCATTTTTAAAAATAATTTCATATTTTGGAGATAGTTTGCCCAAAAATGAAAATTGTTTATTTACATTTGTCGTTTCAAACCTGTATGACTTCCTTTCTTTTGGGGAAAATGAAGATATTTTGCAGAATGTTGGTATCCAAACTGTTTTGATCTGTAAATATTTCTAAATACCAATTCAGATGCAGCAAAATCATGGCCGTTGTAGCCTAGAAGTTTATGTGTAATAAATTCTATGTTGAATCAAATAAAATATTTCTTTCTAAAGCTACTTTTTGTAATGTCTATTTGATGCTTTTCTCATTTGACACAATAATGACTTCTTTTGTTCTTAATTTCTCGGCCGAATCTGATGTGAGATTAACTGCGATTTAATTCGATTAATGAATTGGCACATCATGTAATTAATTAGATAAAAAATGTTAATTGCTTGACAGCCCTAAAATATAGGCTATATATATATAAAGCTAATAAAAATGACAAAACACAAAATATATCTAAAACTTTCAAATTAAAATGGAAAATATAAATGTAAAAATGCACTCAAAATATTTGTAAAAACTATTACAGTATACAGCAATATCTCACTTTCGTTTTGATGGCCGCCATCACTGCAGATTCGTTCAGATATCCTGCTGATTTCACTGCAACTCTGACAAGCTTTATTTTCCTAAATACAGCTTAGAGAAACAAACATTACTGTAATTAATAATTCATATCACAAACAGATGGTTTACTGTGCCAACACACTGCAGAATGCAGTATATCTGCACGTCACAGGACTCACAGGTTTTGCAGTAGAAGAAGCATGGAGTCGAGCAGGAGACGTCAGCCATCTGTCCTTCAGTCCCGGCAGACGCACACTCCTCCCGGCCGTCGATGTTATCCGGCTGTCCGGACTGCCATTTGAGTGAAGACCAAGACACGTTAGTCTGGTCTGACCAAAGCCACAAGTTTTTGGACAAGCCGATCCAGGCGTCCCAACCGTTATTGTCAGAAATAATGCCTGCGAGGGCCTTGTTCTCCGTGTCGTCTGCAATCGTGGCCAGGTCTACGTGCTTCGCTCTGCAGTAAAGCTGAGCATCACGCCACTTCATGCTCGTTTGGATGTACTTAAACTTGTCTGCGATTTTGGTCTTGTCTGTAAGGATTCCAATTTGTGGTCAGGACATTGAAACATGTTTGACAATGTGTGATAAAACATGACCTAAAACTCACCCTTAAAAGAAAACGCTTAGTCAGAAATTATAGCTTTGTTTTTGTGTGTGTGATTAGTGTTGAATGGTCTGTTTTTCACACGCCTCTAAATCCTGATTGAAGGCTGAATTAGACTAGAAGCGTCTGAGCTTTTGTACTAATCGAGCTTTACATTGTGCAAATATTGTTGCCTCTCATGATAAATTGCTTGCATCATTTGTACGTTGCTTTGAATAAAAGCGCATGCTGACTGTAAAAGCATATGTGAAATGACAAGCTATTGATTCACGCTGCTGTTTGTTTGCATGAGCTTTTTGCCCCTGCCACGAGGATGCAGAGTGAGTTCATGAAGACACACAAGGTGAATGTGCAGGCCTTCTACTGTGATTTGCTTTAAAAACACTCTGTTGCACTGGCAGATATTTCTGATTTCAAGCATAAAGTGGGAGATGAAGTGAGGTTTTCTCTGAAAGTGTTAATATCCAGTGCAGTTTTGCTTCTAAAGTAAATGCATCTTAAGGATGTTTTCACTGGAAAAACAAGATTCCAGATCACTTCAAGCATAAACCATTGGAAAGCTTGCATTTATTTGAGATTTTCTATTATTTTGTTAATATCAAATGCAGTTTTGCTTTTAAGTTAAGTGTTAAAAATGTTTTTGCTGGAAAACAAGATCTCAAGAAGGTGTTTAGGTTGGGATATTATGAGGAAAATGACTTTGCAGACATCCAGATTATAAGTGAAGGTGTTGCATTATTTCTTACCAGTTTTGCAAAAAAAGTATTTTTCTTCAAGGCAGGTTGTATCACCCCATCGTTCGTTTTTGTTTACAAATGCACAAGCCTCTTGTGTGCGGTATGTGTCCGGCTCCCAGGATTCCCACTTTTCATAGCTTATCACCTTAGTTTGATAAGACCAACGCCAAGTGAGGACGCCGTTGTAGAAGCCAATCCAGGCGAAAGAGCCAAAGTTCGCAGCGTCTGCCGCCTCCTTTAACTTGGCTCTGTCTCCATCGCTCTGAACCGTAGCCAGGTCCAGGTGTTCCTGTCTGCAGTACGACTGCGACTCTAGCCAGGTCTTCGGCTCTTCGATCAGAATGAAGAGATATGGGTCGCACAAGGTCTTCGAGAGGATGCCTGTTGATGGTATCAGCAGGAAAATCAGTTGTGGTAAGTTGATCTGACAGCACTTTCCCACACTAACACTTACCGAGCACAAAAACAAGCTGAATCCTCTTCAGCATCATCTTGTTTTCACAGGTTTGTTCACTGAAAGAAATAAACGACAATTATACAAAATGCTGGATAGCTTTCTGCAACTGAATGTGCAATCGTATCATATGCGAACGTCTAAATGAACCAGCTTCATTCAAGTCACAAAGATTCTTTAAACAACTATTTTTTAATGGTGACGTAGAAAAATCACACTGGAAATCATGATCAGCAGGGTTTCTTCACGTCAGCTCTAACCCTTGTATTGATAATATATAAACGGTATTAAATTGGAAAAATGCAAAGTAGACATGCAAAAAATACCATCAGACCCCACTTTACCTGCTACGGACGACTGAAGCTCGATGCTTCCAGCTGCTTCTCACAGAAGTATATCAAGTTTCTGCTCTCAAAATCCTTTTTACTTGCCTTTTAATAGCTCTTTATTCATTGTTATGCAAAACCTTTTGTCTCGTACTGTATGTACAACACTGAGACTGATTGATGCAATATGAGGCTCTTTATTCAAATAGCATGAAAATAGATGGTGAAATCACTGAAGTTGTTTTTCACAACTATGAAACAGGTATATCACAAAGGATTTTATTTAGTGCTACTTTTAAAAGTAATGCGTTACTCCCTAAAAAGTAACTAATTGTGTTACTTAGTTACTTTTTATGGAAAGTAATGTGCTACTTATTTGGAAAAAGTAACTCAGTAACTCAGAACAGTTGTTCTAACTAACACTTTTTAGTTAACTGTACTTAGACCCAATCCCATTTCTACCCCTTAGCCCTTCCCTTTCCCCTACCCCTTCGTTTTGCGCGTTCACGTGAAGGGGTAGGGGTGTCTCGAGTCTCTTTTGGCTGGAGTGGTAGGGGTAAGGGGAAGGGGAAGGGCCAGACAGCCCTTCAAACGCAGATTTTTCGGGACCACACTAAATGTCAGGAATGGACTTATTGCACAGGTGGCAACCTATCACGGTACCACGCTTGAGTTCACTGAGCTCCTGAGAGCGACCCATTCTTTCACAAATGTTTGTAGAAGCGTCTGCATGCCTAGTGCTTGATTTATACACCTGTGGCCATGAAGTGATTGAACACCTGAACTCAGTGATTTGGAGGGGCGTCCCAATGCTTGGCAATATAGTGTACGTAGCCGAGACATTACTTTTTATGGAAAGCATTACTTATTTGGAAAAAGTAACTCAGATATTTTGTTGTAAATTTAAAAGTAATGCTTTACTCATTACCTTGAAGTTACCTTTTCCAAACAAGTAACACTTTACTTTTAACGCTTTAGTTACCTTTTTAAGGAGTAACGCAATACTGTAACGCGTTACTTTTAAAAGTAACACTGTGCATACTGTAGCCTACACATAAATAAATTCATTTGTGATATACCAGTTTTATAGTTAAAGAAAGATAATGTTAAATAATATAGCTGAAATAGCATTAAATAAATGTAAATAAATAAAGGTAAAAAATTAATAAAGGTACATAAATAAATAAAGGTAAATAAATAAATTCATACAGTGTTATGTATGTTTGAATTTATGTATTTACCTTTATTCAATTATTTACCTTTTTATTTATTTATTTATTTATGTACCTTTATTTTTTTTTTTTACCATTGTTTATTTACCTTTATTTAACCAGAAAAGGTAGTTATTTATAAAATTTCTCACAAATGTATTTATTTATTTATTTAATTTTTTTATTTAAATAATTTATTTTTATTTAACTATAAAAGTGTGTGTCACAAATTTATTCATTTAATTAATTATTAACTTTTATTTTACAAGAAAAAATAAAAACTCTTTTACAAGAGTGTCTTGGCCAAGACAAAATAAGACACAATACATGAAAACAACTAAATTTAACATCACCAGATAAATTAGATTCCAGATAATTTCAAATAAATTTATACTGTATGACCAACATGGAATTTACCTGGAGTATCAATACCAGTGGGAACTGGTTTAGAGGGTTTTTGAAGTCATTTCGCTCCAGGCAAAAGAGTTAACGTGGACTATTACATAAACATAAGCAACCAATTAATGTTCTTGTTATTGAATAAGTTCATTTGTTTGCACTATATCAGCTCACAAATGAAGACGTGCTGTTTCTCACAGCTTGTTTTGATGAGGCTGATCATGGAAACCCAGTAACAATAACTAAATACATATTATTGGTCTTATTGTGAACGATTAATCTGTGCATGTTTCTCCAAACATTTAGTCTGCTTAAACCCCGCCCACAATCGACTGCAAGCTCGCATTCAGATCCACCTCTGCTGTTGAGTGCCACGCCCACATCTCAACATCCAATGAAGAGCTGACTGATAGAGCCAAGTCCCCGCCCTACATATCATTCTTTTTTGATAATCCGTTGCACTCAGATGCACTCAGATGATTTTAAGAACACGTACAGTCTGTTTTGAAAGATATTGTCATTTTAATCCACCATCTTCCCTCCTGCTTCAATGTGGAAAATCACAGAATATATGCACACATATTTTGTACAAGTTCTTTTGCTTTATTTTTGTGGACACCAATGATAGCATATGGTGAGTTCAACCATCCCATTTACTTTGCATGAGCACATGAGGCTTATTTCCCTGCACTTTTGCATAAGAAAAGAGTTTTATTTCTGTAACATTTATCACCATTATACAAATAAGAACCTAGCGAAGGTGAAGATGAGAACATATTTGTTTGATTGAGTGCCGTTTACATATATCAGCTGGTATTGGCAATAAAAATCCTGAATAATTTTGATAAGACATTGACGTTTAACTACACTGACAACATTTTTTGTAGAAATTGATGAAAGTGTGCATCTCTGGACTAGTTATGCACTGAAGGTCAGTCGAGTTGAATCTAAAGCTGAGATCGCTGCTGGAAGAAGTGTTGGTGAGGCCAGCAGGGGGTGCTCATGTTAAAGTCCCTCGTTCCCTGTGCATGTCCACTAATAACCCATGAAACACCTCCTGTGAACTGATTCATATGTGCTTTTAATTCAGACGACAGCTGATGTTGAAGAGTGTAGCCAAATTCGTGCTAAATTATTATTGATGCAGTCAAAAACTCTGCAAATGCTTTGAAACCAGAAGCTTTAGCTTAGCTTTGGCTACCTGAAACTAAGGAAAGTACTAGAGATCAGTGGCGTGCACAGACCTCCGCGGGGGCAGGGTCAGTAGCGTTCCAAAATCGCGGTAGAAATCACGTAGATATCGCGTTCCGGGGTGGGGTCCCCCTCGGTAGAAATCACGTAGATATCGCGTTCCGGGGTGGGGTCCCCCTCGGTAGAAATCACGTAGATATCGCGTTCCGGGGTGGGGTCCCCCTCGGTAGAAATCGCGTTCGCGGGGGCACTGCGGTGCGATCGAAAAGGGCACTTTCACTTTCAAAGGGGCAGGGGCTCAAGCCCCCCCCCCCCCGCACCACCAGGCATCAAAATGTGCAACAAACACTCACAACACAAAACACCATTCATAAGCTGAAATTTGTACTCTCTCTCTCTCTCTCACACACACACACACACACTCTCACACACACACTCACACACACACAGCTTGACATGCATGCACAGGGCATGTTCTGCAATCCCACTGTGTGTGTACATTATGTACATTGAGCACTGCTGCTCAGTTGGCTCATTTTGGGGCCAAATTTCTTTCTTCTTTTTGATGCATTTGTATTTTTTATATTTTTAAAACGATTATATGGTTATATGGATGAATTTGTCTGTCTTTTGTCTGATTTACCAATTGTTATAATTTCTATTTGTGCTGGTAATTTATGAACAATAGGTAAAATTGAACTGCTAGCAAAAACTTGAGAGAATTGGTGGGGCCGAAGGGCCACTGCTGCAAATATTTGAGTGGCTCCTCCACTAACAGATGTAATCTCACTCCTAACTTGAGAGCCCTGGCTTACTTTGGGTCGTTATATTTCTCACAGATTTCTGCTTGTTCTAAATCAGATACAGATAAAATTACAGTAAAGATTACATTTATATTAATGCATTAGTGAGAGCGCGATTGCGTGTGAATTAGTTCTAGTTCATTTTATGAAGTATACTTAAGTAATGTTCAAGTATATTTTTAAGTATACTTTATGTAGTAAGTATACTAATATCAATGTGTACTAGTAGTAAACTTGTAAGTGTACTATTGAAATACTGCTTGGGACTAAATTGGCCCACTTTTAGTACTTGTATATAAAAGTATACATTTAAGTGTACTATAAGTGTAACAGTAGTAAACTTTATGTAACTAGGTTTCTCATTTGTAATGCATCTGTACTACAAGTGAACTTATAAGTATACTAGTAGTTTATTATTTTAATACAAGTAGTACGTTTAAATTTATGAAAGTACACTTTGAAGTGTACTCTAGTTTAGTAGTTTGTACTGCAAGTATACTTGTAAGTTATCACTCTTTAAGTGAACATAACATTATACTTATAGTTTACTATTTATATATTATTTTTGCACTTTCAGTATACTACTATGTTCAAATGTAGATATAATATAAGACTACGATGATCGATGATCAAACACAGACGGAGTCGATCGAGTCCATCAACACCCCAAAGCTTCATTCGTTTCCTCTTCATGGGTTCATCATTTCATTTATTCAGTCACATTTTGATTTACATGCTGTTTAATGTTTGATGATCGTGTTATTTTACATTTGCGTGAGCAATCTTCTATCACTTGTTTCTGCTTCTTCTTCTCCTGTGTTTTGATCCGGAGATTCTGTATTTGAAGATGTGTCATGGCGCCCCCTACCGTATAACAGTGAAAACACGGATAGCTGGATAATTCAGTCAGTGGTGGGGAAAGAGTAAAGTAGATTTAAAGTAAATTCCTATGTACACTACCAGTGGACTAGCCCACACAAACATTCAGATATGCACAATTAGGAACATATCTGTTTTATATCAATATTCTAATCAATATTTTCAAACAATGTAAGTTTCATAAGACTGTATGTAAAACTATGTCAAAAAAGTATATTTAATCGTCTACTCAATCAAAAGATTAAACACAGTTACAAGCCAAGTATACTTTGAAAACTTAATTAAACTTTTAAGTATATCTCGATCAAAAGATTGAGTGCAAGTATAGGCCAAATATACTTAGACTTTTCTGTCAGTATAAGTCAAGAATACTTAAGTGCAATTTTAAGTATATTTCTGAGAAGTACATTAAGTATATTTCTATGAAGTATATAAAAAGTAGACTGAAAGTATACTTTCTTATTTTTAGTTTAAAAGAAGTATACTAATAGAAGACTTGAATACACTTCTTTTTCGTAAGGGATGGTATAATCAAACATGTCTTGTGGAGAGCTCTCAGAGTATGCATCAATTTGTTATTTTAACTGTTGGAAACAAAGCGTGTCAGGAAATGGCTTATCCTGTTGCGTCAAGCTTAAAGCATCATGGCAGAGCATTAAAGTCGACAAGTCTGTGCAACCCTTAATACAAACACAAGCACACACTGAAATATCTGATTGACATCACACCACAAAGTGTCATTTCTTTCATCTCGAAAGGGTGGGGTGGGCACAGCAGTGACAAACTAATAACAGAGCATTGTGGTTTCCTAGACAAACTGTTTCTGGGTGACATTGTGTTGGCTGATGGGGGATTTAATATCAGGCAAAGTGAAGGTATGATGTGTGCTGAAGTGAAAACACCTGCATACACAAAGGGTCGTGCACAGCTTGTGGAAGAGACCATTGCACATCTCCGAACACATGTGGAGAGAGTAACTGGTGTTGTGCGAATACAAGATGTTGCATTCGAAAGTCCCCATCAGCATGGAAGACATAACGTTTTTGGACAAGATTGTCACTGTTTGCTGTGCTTTAACAAACATTTGCCCAACTGTTGTTTGACTGTGCCTGTTACATAATTTTTTGTTTCAGATTAAATTTCTGTATATTTGTGCACCCTATCTCCTGTCAAATAAACATTTGAAGCAATTTCATATGACTTAACTGTGTTTATTTAGAAGTAAGTAATTATGTGTTATGTATAAAAAGAAATATCAGGGTTTCCGTGGGTCTTAATTTTACTGTCTACAATTTAAGGCCTGAAAAAAGTCTTCATTTGGAGCAGAAAGTCTTAAATTCAGTATCATGGCATTCAATTAGGGCCCTATGATTTCCGCCTGCTGTTCACCGAGGCTTGGTCGGTAGGTTATCTGGTGAAGTATTGTGCCACCAATTCAGGGAGATATTCCTCTTTGAAAAACACCTGTGCCTTTTGAAATCGTGCCTTCCAAAACTCAGTGTCCGGGGTTATGCCACAACAGCACAATCTTTCAGTGTCCAGACAACGAAGTCACAGTAAGCGCTGTCTGTATCTGGACTTGGCTGTAGTACTGGTGACCTTTTCTCAGATGCACATGTCCATCAACAAGTTGAAGGCAGAACCCATGTAGGAGGGGACGTTCTCACGACCTTGCGCAACGTTCCCTAAAAGTTCTCTAAAGGTGACGAAAATCCCGAACCTTTACAGAACATTAGGGACGTTCCTAAAACGTCCTCTTTTTGTTATGAAAGTGCTGCAGTTCAAGGTTCCTGATATGACTTTAGGGGGACGTTCCATTTTGGTTATTCTATGGTCACACAGCAACGTTACAAAGAGGACATTTGGAACATATTTACAGAACGTTCCCACATGGTCCTCTGTTGGTCATATAATAACGTTCCTTATATGACTTTAGAGGGACGTTCCATTTTGGTTATTTTATGGTCACATAGCAACGTTACAAAGAGGACATTTGGGACGTTAACAGAACGTTCTCATACGGTTCCCTGTTAGTCAGATGGGGACGTTTCATTCGGGACTGCGCTTCAGCATATCTTGTTCAGTGCTCAGTCTCTACACTACATTCCCATTACGTTTGCAGGACCAACCTAGAATGTTATTTTTCCTTCCATCACGTTTACTGAATGCTTTCAGAACATGTTTGTGTGAATCAATGTACACATCACATTTCCATATAAAATATGGTCCCCTAAACGTTCCAAGAACTGAATGTTCCATGAAGGTCCGCCAAATAACGTCCCCCAACCCTTTAAAGAACTCCACATCATGACCGTCTCGGAGCATTCTGGGAACATAACTATGCGATGTCCTTGACACCAGCGGGGACATTCTGAGAACGTTCTGGGAACGTTAAATTTCTAGCGAGGAAGTTCCTGTCGTTGGAAGAACATGCACTGAGGATTGTGCAGTCTTTGTATTTTGAAGGACAACGGATGACATATCCTGCTAATATGGTGGTGCCTTC
Source organism: Coreius guichenoti (assembly GCA_039654105.1). NCBI lineage: Eukaryota > Metazoa > Chordata > Actinopteri > Cypriniformes > Gobionidae > Coreius > Coreius guichenoti. The sequence continues at coordinate 57,483,313 of CM077168.1, read as the reverse complement.
CTGAAATGCAATGCGGAGTGAAAACATCATGACGTAACGTCTCGGTTACATATGTAACCCTCGTTCCCTGAAGGAGGGAACGGAGACGCCACGTCGGAGACCGACGAATAGGAATCTCGCTCGCGAGAGCCAATCTACTTCGAGTGTAACTAAACGAGCCAATGCACATTGGCATGCAATGATTGCACCAGGTGCTCATGCCACGCAGCGCGGGTATAAATGAGACACAGGTGCTTGCATCAAATTAGCTTCTTTTGCTGAGGAGCCGAGTAGGTAACTGGCACCCCAGCAGGGTACAGCGGACATGGCGACGGGATGTGGCGTCTCCGTTCCCTCCTTCAGGGAACGAGGGTTACATACGTAACCGAGACGTTCCCATTCAGTCGGTCACTTCTGACGCCACGTCGGAGACCTACGAATAGGAATCCCTACCAAAGCGCCATGGCCTCTGCCCCCTTCCAGTGCCCTGCCTCCTGAGCTCTCTTACCTGATGAGACGGGGCTCACACAGAGAAGTCCATCACTGCTGTTCCGCATTACCCGCTCAGTGACTATTGGATAACACTGGGAAAGCGTGCCCTAGTGGAAGGGAACGCTGCGGAACCCACATCGTACCCGAAGGAGTTATGTGGAGTACAATGCTGAGCCGTAGGCCGCAACAGAGAGGGGGCTCCAGCCCCACTGAAGGGGGGGCTCTCCCAAGGGAAAGACACAGGCTTCCGTAGGAGCGACCGTGGAAAAATATATGGGATCCCTGCAGGGTCACTCATATAACCCCAGCCCAGTACCGGTTCTCAAGGATTCAGCGGCAAAGAGCCTGATGCCAGACGCTCCGCCACGTCCGGCACCGAGGGTGATGGAGGACTCGACAGAGTTTGCTTCTGGAGAAAATAAGCGCCGTAACGCAGCACGCCGACAAGAGCCAGGGCCTTTCAGTGCTTCTACCCGTTTGAGGTGAGAACACAGGAGGAAACCGGCTCTACACGCAGGCTATAGAATCTAGCGAACGTGTTGGGTGTCGCCCAGCCCGCAGCTCTACAGATGTCTGACAGCGAGGCGCCACGTGCCAGCCCAGGAGGATGCAACACTTCTAGTAGAGTGTGCTTGCACCCTGAGCGGACAGGGCACACCTTGTGCTTGGTAAGCCAAGGTGATGGCATCCACTATCCAGTGGGCCATCCTCTGCTTGGAGACAGCCTTTCCCTTCTGCTGGCCTCCGTGACAGACAAAGAGCTGATCTGAGGTCCTGAAGCTTTGCGTTCTATCCACGTAAATCCGCAGAGCGTGGACGGGACAGAGCAAAGCTAGAGCTGGGTCTGCCTCCTCCAAGGGCAGCGCTTGCAGGTTCACCACCTGATCCCTGAAGGGAGTGGTAGGAACCTTGGGCACATAGCCAGGCCGGGGTCTCAGTACCACATGGGTGTCACCCGGCCCGAACTCTAGGCACGATTCGTCAACCGAAAATGCCTGCAGGTCCCCTACCCTCTTGATGGAGGCCAGTGCAGCCAACAGCAAAGACTTCATAGACAGAATCTTTAGCTCTGCCGACTGCAAAGGCTCAAATGGGGCATTCTGAAGTGCTCGGAGCACCAGAGAAAGATCCCAAGAGGGTATGGAGGGAGGTCGAGGAGGATTTAACCGTCTCGCCCCCCTGAGGAACCTGACGACCAGGTCGTGCTTCCCAACCGACTTACCTTCTATGTGATCGTGATAAGCAGATATTGCAGCAACATGGACTTTGAGGGTGGAGGGCGACAACCTACGCTCCAACCCCTGTTGCAGGAAGGAAAGCACAGACGCGATCGAACATCTTCGGGGGTCTTCTCGGCGAGAAGAACACCACTCGACGAACAGGTTCCACTTCGAGGCATAAGCCTCGTAGACGGTGTCGTAAGTCTTGTAGACGGTACTCGTGCCGAAGTGAGGGTGTTAACTACCTCTTGGGGTAAGTCACCTAGAACCTCTGCGTCCCGTCCAAGGATCAGACATGAAGTTTCCAGAGGTCTGGACACGGGTGCCAAAGGGTGCCCCGTCTCTGAGTCAGAAGGTCCTTCCTCAGAGGAATGGGCCAGGGAGGGGCTGTCGCGAGGAGCATGAGCTCCGGGAACCAAGTCCGGTTGGGCCAGTACGGCGCCACCAACAGGACCTGCTCCTCGTCCTCCCTGACCTTGCACAGTGTTTGTGCAAGTAGGCTCACTGGGGGAAACGCATATTTGCGCAGGTCCCGGGGCCAGCTGTGCACGAGTGCATCTGTGCCGAGTGTGCCCTCGGTCAGCGAATAAAACCACTGGCAGTGGGACGTTTCTGGGGAAGCAAACAGGTCGACCTGTGCCACCCCGAACTGTCTCCAGATCAGCTGGACCACCTGGGGGTGGAGTCGCCATTCTCCCGGGAGCGCAGCTCGTGACAGCTCGTCGGCCACACGGTTGCGCACACCAGGGACATGAATGGCCCGAAGCGACCTCAGACACTTCTGACTCCAGAGAAGGAGATGGCGGGCGAGTTGCGACATGCGATGGGAGCGCAGACCACCTTGTCGGTTGATGTACGCAACGGTCGCAGTGTTGTCCGTACGGACCAATACACCTTTGCCCCGTAACAGCCTTTTGAGGCGGCTCAGTGCAAGATGTACTGCTAGCAACTCGAGGCAGTTGATGTGCCAATGCAGGTGCGGGCCTGTCCAAACCCCTGACACTGCATGCCCGTTGTACGTGACCCCCCAGCCCATGGCAGAGGCATCTGTGAAAACCACAGCATGCCTGGACACCTGTTCCAAGGGTACCCCGGCCCGAAGGAACAAGGGGTCTGACCACGAGCTGAAGGTTTGGCGGCAGGCCGGTGTGATACTCACCCGTTGAGTGCCGCTTTGCCACGCCCATCTCGGGACCCGGCCGTGAAGCCAATGCTGAAGCGGTCTCATATGAAGCAGGCCGAGTGGTGTTACTGCCGCCACGGCCACCATATGCCCCAGGAGCCTCTGAAATTGTTTCAGTGGGACCGCCATCCTGCCTTGAAACGTGTTCAGGCAGTTCAGCATTGACTGGACGCGCTCCTCTGTGAGGCGCGCCGTCCGTTTGACCGAATCCAACTCCATACCGAGAAAAGAGACCCTCTGCACGGGGGCGAGTTTGCTCTTTTCCCAGTTGACCCGAAGACTCAGCTGGCTGAGGTGTCTGAGCACCAGGTCCCTGTGTTCGCACAACTGATCCCTGGACTGTGCTAGAATGAGCCAGTCGTCGAGATAGTTGAGGATGCGAACGCCCTGTTCTCTCATGGGCACAAGGGCCCCCTCCGTGACCTTCGTAAAGACACGGGGGGACAGGGACAGCCCGAAGGGCAGGACTTTGTACTGATATGCTCGACCCTCGAACGCAAAGTGCAGAAATGGCCTGTGTCGAGGGAGAATCGAGACATGAAAGTACGCGTCCTTCAGGTCGATCGCTGCAAACCAATCTCGGATGCACTCGAAAATGCGTTTCTGCGTGAGCATCTTGAACGGTAGCTTGTGAAGGCTCCGATTCAGAACTCGCAGGTCCAAGATTGGCCGTAACCCACCGGTTTTCTTGGGTACAATGAAGTACGGGCTGTAGAAGCCTGTCTTCATATCGGCTGGAGGGAGCGGCTCTATCGCGTCCTTCGCCAGTAGGACTGTGATCTCCGCACGCAGGACACCGAAGTGAAGCGGCCGCCCATGAACCTGGGGGGACGCCGGGCGAACTGAATCGCATAGCCGAGCCTGATGGTTCGAATGAGCCAGCGAGACGGACTGGGGAGCGCTAGCCAGGCTCGCAGAGACCGTACAAGCGGGACCAAAGGAACAACCGGCGTACCCACCGTGGGGCACCGAGGTGGAACGCAGGTACCGGGCTGGGGCGGCTGTCTCGTGGAGGCGGCCCGCAACGAGGTGAGAGTGTGCTGTGCAGCACTTACCTGATTCCACGAGTGGGCAGGGGGTACGTGAGGAGGCTTGGTTGCGTCCTCGAGCCGTCCACTGCTGCCCGCTGGCGAAGGAGGAGGATGAGTGTGGTCCGACGTTTGACCGGCCACAGCTCTCCGAGCCCCCTGAGGACCCGGAGATAGAGGAAACTGCTCTTTTATTGAAAATTTTGGAAAATTTGGGCAGAACACAAAGAAAACGGAACCAAAGATTCTCCGCCCGGCCCTCCTCCGGGGGATGGAGCGGTGCGATCACCGACTCCTGAAAAGCAGTCCTCCCCATCTCCGGGTCGCCCGTCTCAGGGCCGCTTGCCCTTGGCCTTGCCACCCCTCTTGGCGGGGGCCTGGACGGGCGGGGCGGCCTGCTTGCGCCCGGCTCCTCGACGTCGCTTGGGTGGAGGCTGCTGCTGCGACGCGGGAGCAGAGGCAGACGCAGGCGGCCGCCCTCGGCGACGAGCAGGCTGAGGCGCTGCCGGCGGCGGGGTGGAGAGAGCAGCTGACCGCCGTGGCAGGATGTGACTGATCTCCTCAGTCTGCTTCTGTGCGGCCGAGAACTGCTGGGTGAAGTTCTGGACCGCGTCGCCGAAGAGGCCGGTCTGGGACACGGGGGAATTAAGGAACCTGATCTTGTCGGTTTCCCTCATGTCAGCCAGACACCGCCAGAGATGGCATTCCTGGACCACCATCGTGGACATCGCACGACCCACTGCCCGCGCCGGAACCTTCGTCGCACGAAGCGCAAGGTCCTTTGCGGTTCTCAGTTCGTGCAGAACTGCGGGATCGTGACCACCCTCGTGCAAGGTCTTCAGTGCCTGGGCCTGATGGACCTGCAACAACGCCATGGCGTGTAAGGCGGACCCAGCATCTCCACAAGCCTGGTAGGCCTTTCCGATCAGATCGGACGAGTACCTACAGGCCCGGGAGGGGAGACACAGGTTCCCCCTGGATGTGGAGTCAGGGCACAGTTGCATAGCAACAGCCCGTTCCATGGGAGGAACCTGCATGTAACCCTTTGCAGGTCCGCCATTGAGGGTGGTGAGGGAGGAGGATCCACCAGGCCTGTTTCGGGCAGTAAAAGGTGCCGTCCACGACTTGGTGAGCTCCTCGTGCACCTCCGGAAAGAAAGGAACTGGGGTGGGGTGCTGAGAACCAGCACGGGCCACCCCGAGAAACCAGTCGTCCAGCCTCGAAGGTTCGGGACACGGTGGAGGGTTTCACGCGAGCCCGACTCTCCCTGCGGCCCGGGAAAGCATGGCCATCATTTCTGGATCCGTATCGGGCACAGTGGATCTTCCCGAAGGAGCCCCCTGCGCCGACACGTCATCTCCCGAAAATTCTGACCCTCCCTCGGATGCAGCGATGGACATCTGATCATCGAGAGGAGCCCCGAAGGATACGGATGGTACACACCTCGTGGGTGGCCCACCGCGTTCCGACGGCAGCTCTACTGGCTGCGAAGTGCGGGAGGGGTGAGGGTTCCCCGGGGGTTGGGTCCCTGGGGGAAGCGCGCTCACCGTAACCCTCAAATCACCCGTGCTACTGCCTGAAGTAACCCTCTGTGGAGGGTTAGATTGAGGCAGAGGCACGGGGACTCCACCCCTTGCGAGATGGAGTCTCGACCGCAACTCCGAGATGGTCATGTTCCCGCAGTGAGAACATGAGTCATCCACCAGCGCTGCCTCAGCGTGCTGAACGCCCAAACACGAGATACAGCGCTGGTGACCATCCCTCGGTGACAGGTAACCACCGCATCCAGAAACACACAGATCTTGAAAAAAGACGCAAGCTCTATCTGTGTAAGCTCTTTTAGAAGGACGATCTCCTTGGTGCTGAAGCACGCAGGGGGAAGGGTCACGGCAACACAGTCAGGGAATAGTGCAGCCTGACGTGCGCGCTCTCTCTCTCACGAAGGCGCTCTCTTACCAGCCGTAGGAAAGGCTTTTCAGCGCTCTCCACCTAGCGCACCGAACCAGCTGTGAGAACAGCCTTTATGTTTGCTCTATCAAAAAAAGAGAGATGATCAAAGAACCACACGACCCGCTGCAGCGCTGTCACACCAACACCGACTGAAGAGATCACTTCAAAAAGGCAGGCTTCAGTCAGTTCCACTGCGTAGAAGAGAGTGATATCTGGACGAACCATTTACCACTCGGCTCCAAAGCAAAAAGCTAATTTGATGCAAGCACCTGTGTCTCATTTATACCCGCGCTGCGTGGCATAAGCACCTGGTGCAATCATTGCATGCCAATGTGCACTCGAAGTAGATTGGCTCTCGCGAGTGAGATTCCTATTCGTTGGTCTCCGACGTGGCGTCGGAAGTGACTGACTGAATGGGAACTCCTCATTCTCTATATGACGGTGTGATGCTGCCAGCGGGGCCGAAGCCTCTCCCAAACAAGTGTTGATGATTTCCCATGCAAATCACTGCCTTCTTTCTCTGATTTTGGCTGATTTGTGTAAAAACACATTAGATGCGCGTCATTAGCTGAGCAAATATTTTTACATCATGAATTTCTAATTTTGCTGCTTTTTGATGAAGCTGATTTAAATACGTAAATGAAAACGGGTGTGTTTTGAGCCCTCAGTCACGGCTATATTTCAAAACATCTTCAGAATCTTCCATTTTTAGCAGAAGATGAGAGGAGCTCATCGTGATCTAGACAGTGATGGAACGAAGATTGATTCAGCTCTTTTTGTTTCCAGGTGAGTTTTTATGACTCTTTTTATTTGATGCACAAGATAATTTTTTCTCTTTCCTTATTTTTTATTTATATTTTAAATGCATTTTTTCGAATCTTGTTTTTTTTTTGCTTTTTATTGTTAATTTTATTACTTAATCATCTGTTTTTATGGTTATTTTTTAATTGCAAAGCACTTTGAATTATCATTGTGCATGAAATGTGCTGTTTAAATAAACTTGCCTTGTATAAATGAGTGTTTTATATACATTTAACCCCTAGAGGACTGCACAGTTTTGGGGCCCTTTAGAAGTTTTGACATGCTCTGACATTTGTGCTTTTTTTCAGTTGCTTATAAACATATTAATGGCAAAAGTGTCATTACACTGTATTCAGCACAAACTGGGCTACCATAATATGTTAGCAACATGTATGTGCATGCTTGTGTTTTTGAGAGAATAACGTTTATGTGTGGTTTTTGAAAAAAAAAAAAAAAAAGTCACTGAATTAAGGCCACAAAACACACAATAGATATGTGTCCACAAGACTTGACTAATGGGTGTTGTTGCCTAGAGTTTTTGCTTCAAACTGATGTGAGAATCATTGTGCCTGCTCATTCACATAAAACAATATATGGATTTAAATTTTGTAAGACACTTTTTCTTTATGAAGCCTGTATGCGAAGGGGTGTGAATGATCATGAATAATGCTGTGATTTACACCTGAGAGGACAAAAGAACCACATAATGAGCTGCATAATGACCTGCATAATGAATGAGCCTTTGAGTCAGGTATGTGACTGAGAGGGGAACTCTTTACAAAATTTACAAAATAAATATATTTTGTTGTAGTTTATTTAGAAACTAAAATTTGTTCTGGTCTGGGTATTTAAGGAAGGGTGGCAGAGCTGCCATTTGGGAACATTCTGTAGCCAGAGCCCCCATGCAGTGCTGTGTCAGTGTCTTAAACACACACACACACACACACACACTGTGTACAGATATGATGACTCTTTGAAATTCTTTTCATATTACTTTGTAATTGTGTTTTATATTTTTATGCTGAAAGTTGTGTACCATGGATTCGTGTTTAATTATTTTTTATTTAAGTTCTGCCTGGCCAAAATAAATGTTACTCTTTGATTTATCTTGTATTATTCTGAAATCATTATTCTAGTATGGATCAATGTGGAGTCCTTTATTTCCACAAATCTTTTGCCAGAATAGATCAAACCGAGGACTCAATGACTGGAGCATGGAGTGCAGCATTTTGAGATAATCTGATTTCTGACTATCACTGTATTAGCAAGTTGCAGCTTTCGTGTATATTACTAAAAATTACGCGTCATGTACAAGCATGGGCGGTCTGACACGGTAAAATATTCACTCTGCAATCTTCTGACTAATATCAGAACTGGCTAGTTTGTGTCCGTGAACGCACGAATCGCGACGTGACTGTTTCTGTGCGATATCGGGTCCCTTGATGAACGAATATTTGAAAATAAGAGATACTACGAAAAATCAACAATCTAAATTAAATCACAACGAATCTTATGATCAGCTGTTAAATTACAAATGTAACAAATTGAACAAAGTCACATAAAATTGGAGTCAGATTAAATTATTCATGTAGTCAGATTTAAAATTAGATATCAATAAATTAAGTGAATTTAACAGAAATGCTGAAAAGGCTTACACGCAGAATCCTTCAACCAAGCCGTTAGATTCCGTTTTTGGGCTAACGGATGGACCTTACAAAGTGGTGACCCGGCCCTCCGTGATCTCCAGGTTGCGAGTGTCTTTTCAGCGAAATATTGGGATTGCAACAAGCAAGAGGTTTGATTTCCATCTCTTTCTTCAGCTGTTATGGTAAGTCCATTCTTATTTGCCTTTTAGAAATGTTGGGAGTATATACTGAATACTGTATAAATCCGATGGGGCTTGAGAATTAGACAACCACATTGCTTATCAGGGACATGAAAGCAGCGTAGAGTGGAAATAATATCCCTTGCTTTAAATTTCTCCTTGTTTGCCTACGCAGCAAGAGAGGAAACCTAAACTGGAATAACATCATCCAAATTTTATTTTGGTACTCAAAAGAGGCCCGTAAATTAAAACCTAAAGTCTGAGGAAAAATGTCCAGTTACATTTATTTATTTGCTTTGCTGCAACCACGTTGCCACACGGAAAAAGAGCAAATGGTCACGCAAACTTGTGAATGAAATCTTGTGATTAGATGAGCTAAAACATATCAATGAAAATATCTCACTGGAATCCTTTGTGTGTAAAATGTGAAGGTGGACAAAATCGGTTCAGGGCTGATGTCACAATTATAAATGTCTTATAAAATATAGCGCTTTACCTTGGTCTTATTTCAGACCTTGCAATCGCTACACTTTTGTGTGTTTATTAGTGTCTCAAAAGAGACTGAGACAATTAACAGACCAAAAGTAAACTTTTGGCTCTCCCTCAGACCCGTGTTTGTCAAACCTTTCTTTTCATATGCAAATAGATTCTCTAAAGAATGCAATTGATAACATCTCAGCCCAAAACAAGAAAATTGTGCCCAATTCTATATTGTAGTCACAAAAATCTTTAAATTGAGCAATGATTTGACCCATGCTCTCAGTGTTTGCAGTTTATTGAATGTCCACAGCAACTAAGTTTATAACTGGTTTCCAGTTTGGTCTTGTTGCTGTGCACACAATGCACATGCCAGCACATCTGTAGCTTCAGGGCCAATCAAAGGTGTGCCTTCTAAAAGATCAGTGAGATGATAACAAGTCATTCTGGACAAATTACTCAGCAGAGACCCTCTTGAGACCAACAAATAAAATGTTTAATTTATACTATATTTATAGTATAGAATATGATTTATGTTATGATCACATTATAATGTAGATTAAATCATAATGGCCACAAATGGCTTTTAATCTCATTATTATTAAGCATTATTTAGAAGGGGAAAGAATGTTGAAGAAGTAGAAAAAGGATCAGAAGGTAGAAAGATGGATGTGTGGGATGTGCAGGTAGGGAGAAGACAGCAAGAGCACTACTAGTGTTGAAATGAGGGGAAGGAGAATATAGATGGTTAGAGAAAGAACTGTTAAGAAAGAAAACTGAAATGAAAAAAACTAAAGAGAAAGAACTTCTTTACCTTCTACTTGTGCAAGAATCTTTTATGAGAAAAATTACAATGCCCAGTTAAAATGATGAACCTGATTGCTGTAACTTGAGTAGGCCGAATTCATTCAAGGCCTAAGAATTTACATTTCAGTGATCTGGAGCCCAGTGAGAACGGGGAGGTGCAAGTTTTCCATTGTAATAAAACCAAAAACAAAGGAGCGCAAGCGTTAGAAAACTCCTCTCTGGGAGCGTCAGATTATGGGATCTGATCGGGGAAGTTATTTTACTGGAAATGTAATGAAAGTTGTGTGTTATGTTAACCTCAGGCATTAACTCCACAGGGTTTACAGACCACAGAGATCCAAATGGTCAAGTGTTTGAATGGCGCCGTAAATACCAAATGCTAAACAAACGGCACAGCACCACAGCTGGTGATCTGATGCTCTAAACACAGATCTGGCTTGAGTAAACAGCATTATTTAAAGAGATTCCCCCAGGGGACCTGGGTGTGATAATGCTATCAACAAAGCAGTTTGTGTAAACTCAACTGCAACAGCAGCTTAAGGTGCAACATGTTTGACTGGGCTTACACACCAGCAGTCAGATCTGACCATTATAAATCAGTTTATTTGACCTTTTCTTTACAGAAACATGATCATGATGATGATCCATGTCTTTGTAAACTAAAACAAATTTTCTCATAATGGCATAAAACCTTAACAGGTTAAAGCCATCTAAACAACTGTCTGGCTAAGACCATTAAAGAAAAAATCAGATAGCACCATCTATCTTAATGAAATTTGTGTAAAGGTTCAATATTAGACTGTGTTTCTCTCTCTGTGTTTGTTTTCCTTTCAGGCTGATGGCTGCCACTCTTCAGACCCAGATTCCACAGGGACTGGGCTGGCCTGCATCAGCCAAGGGAAATTAGTTTCATAATTCCTTTTCAGTTATGTTGAATAATTTTATGGCTTGCAGCCATGTCAACTTCCTGTATGTAAACACTGTAAGGTGCATAAAACATGTGCATGGCTATAGTCACACATCAATTGATTGACAATTAATTGATCAGTGAATTGATGGACAAAATGTGTATTATGTCCAGTCCTTAGCATTGTTTCAAACTGGGAGGGCCCCCTAGTTTCCAACATATGACTAATGACAATAAAAATATATCTAAAGAGTTAGATCTGGAATGCAGGCATTTCTATCGATTAATTAAACAATTCTCAGTCAGACCTGCATCATTGAGTGTGACTTAGCCTGTACAGGAGATGAGTGCAAAAGCTAAACTAGAGATCTTAAATCTCTATTTCTGTAAATCTCATTCTATAAGCGATCTGATTGAAACATTAGCTTTCAGTAATGATTTGCAATTAAAACAACTGATATAGACAATTTTATAATGGCAATTATTAAATTGTGTATTTCCATGTTTAATTTTGTGATATATCTTAATTATGCATACTGCTGGTAAATATACTAGTTATACTGACGTTTTGTTATCCTTCCTTTAATTCATCCAGACCACCTTTAACCCTCTGGACCCTAAGGCTATTTTGTGGCCCTGAAGAAGTTTGACATGCTCTGACATTTGTGTTTTTTTCAGTTGCTTTAAAGCATATTAATGGCTAAAGTCTGATTACACTGTATTCAGCACAAACAGGGCTACAGTAATATGTGAGCAACATGTACATAAAAGTTTGTAGTTTTGAGAAAATAATGTTTATGCGTAGTTTTTGAAAAAACTAAAATGTTAAATCACTGAAATAAGGCCATATAACACACAGTAAACATTTGTTCACAAGGCTTTTCAGAACTGGATGTTGCTGCCTAGAGTTTTTTCTTCAAAACAATGTGAAAACCATTTTGATCACTCATTCATACAAAACAATATAGTCATTTAACTTCTGTAAGACACTTATTGTGAGAATGGCTGTATGCGGGGAGGGTGTGGATCATGAATAATGCTGTGATTCACACCTGAGGCGTCATCGACTCCTACCCTGAATATCAATGAGGAACGTGACAGAGGGAACTATAGAGAATGTGAGGAGACTTGATTGAATGTATTGTTTGTAGCTTATTCACAAAATCACGTTTAATTTAAAAGAAGTAATCTGACTATACATTTTCTTTACATAAAGACTTTAGAGCTACAGTACCGTTCAAAAGTTTTAGATCTGTATGTTTTTTTAAAAAAAAATAAGTCTCTTCTGCTCACCAAGGCTGGATTTATTTGATCCAAAATAGTAAAAACAGTAATATTGTGAAATATTTTAATAAAATTTAAAATAAATGTTTTCTATGTGAATACATGGTAAAGTATAATTTATTCCTGTGATGTCAAAGCTGAATTTATCATCATTACTCCAGTCTTCAGTGTCACATGATCCTTCAGAAATCATTATAAAATGATTATTTGATATATATGCTCAACAAACATTTATTATTATGAATGTTGAAAACAGTTGTGTAATTTTTTTCAGGATTCTTTGATAAATCAAAGATTTAACCCAGAGGGAACAGAAAGTTCAAAAGAATAACATTTATCTGAAATAAAAAGATTTTGTAACATTATAAATGTCTTTACTGTGTTTTTTGATCAATATAAGGCATCTTTGTGAATAAAAGTATTAATTTCTTTCAAAAAACAAAACAGCAACAAAAAAACTAAACTCTCAGCTTTTAGTTTTGAATGGTAGTGTATAATGTTACAATAGATTTCTATTTCAGATAAATGCTGTTGTTTTGAACTTTCTATTTATCAAAGAATCCTGAAATAAATTGTACACAAATGTTTTCAACATTCATAATAATAAGAAATATTTCTTGAGCAGCAAATCAGCATATTACAATGATTTCTGAAGGATCATGTGATACTAAATTGCATTTTAAAAATATATCCAAATAGAAAACAATTATTTTAAATTATAAAAATACTTTTTTGGTATTTTGGATCAAATAAATGTAGCCTTTTTGAAATTTTTTTGAAAACATTAGAAAATCTAAAACTTTTGAACGGTAGTGTATCCTTGGATTTACACATGAAAACAACACATAGAGCAGTGGTAAAAAAATACAGCGCAAAAGAGACGTTGAGGGCAAAAGTGCAAACAGGGACAGTGCAAGATGAACGAAAACTAATTAGTCTCTCTATTTGAGCGCACTTGTCGCGCGTCTACATTTAAAATAACGAACTTGAGCGCGCAAAAGACGCAACATGTGAACGGCCCCTTAGTCAGTGGTTACATCAGCGTAGCAGTCAATAAACGGGACAGTCGTGTACGGGACATTTAGGCCCAATAAAAGGGACGTCTCGGCTAATACGGGACAGTTGGCAACCCTACTTTTATATCATACTGTGTTTAATATTATAGAGCATAAAAATATCCCCATGTCGTACATGTATCTTTATTTAGCATTGAAAGGTTGCCTACCTATTTCATATTTCAACATGTTTCTGTTGATTTCACACATTTTAGTCTGGCAATAGTTCAACTAGTAGCCTACAATGTGAAGTTTATGCAGCAATAACACTAATATAAGTGAGAAGAAATGTTTTACCTTAAAAATTCTCATCTTAAAATCGCGTTCTTCTTCTTCTAATGTAAATCCAAAGTAAACTCACAGCGTGTCTTCTGAACTCGATGAAATCAGAAGAATGATGAAGACGAGTGTTTGTTTTGAGGTGATGGGGCGTTTACAGGTTCACGTTCCTTCCTCGTGGACGATTAGCATGTGATTCGCTTTGCGCGCGCGTGGGTGTGGTCACATTAAAGATAATGAGGCTCCGCTGGAGGAACTGTACCTCTCGCTGTTTTCATACGGATTACATAAACAGAGAATATTTGTTTTTTATATAAATGACTTCATTTAAAAGTAGACATTCCAAGCTTTATAAAGAGATATCTGTCGTGTCTGTGTGGCAAATATTCTCTGAGTTCTGAGTTCATTTTCATCTTCACAGGGAGACAGACGGGAGAACGCGCATCCTGTTTGTTTCCTTTATTTAGCGAAAAGCACAACATTTAGTTTTTATTTTGAGTGTACGTAAATAAAAGTAGACACTTTAAGCTTTGTAAAGACATATCGTTCATGTCTGTGAGGCCAAAAATGACGGAGTATTTTAAGTTGTTTTACACTGTCATGAGGAAAAATCCAGCAAAAAAAAGCGCGGGCACGTTCTTCGGGTTCAGGGGGTTAAAGTACCATTGCATACTGTCTACTTGAAATCTGATTTGGTCACAGGTCCTGCTCAGATTGGAGTAAGGACCGAGCTGCCGGTGGAGGGAGTAAATCTTATCCTTGGGAATGACCTGGCTGGAGGTAAAGTGTTGCCTTATCCTGTTGTAGTGGATAAGCCTGATGTGTCAGGACAGCCAGATGTTGCTGCTCACTTCCCTGCTGCTTTCCTTGCCTGTGCTGTTACTTGAGTACAAGCTCGAAAGTGGGATGATATTGTGAACCTCACTGGTTCATTTATAAACCCTGTGTCAGACGTTTCAGACTGCACACTGTTCATTAAACCTGAGTTGTCTTCCTCTTATGAAAATGCTAGCCCTGATTCGGCCACAACTTCCTTAGAAGCTGGAAAGGAGGGTTTAAATGCTGCACAAAAGGCTGATCCATCTCTGTCATTCTGTCTAGATGCTGCTGTCATTCTGGAAAAAGCCCCTGGCGGTCCAGTTACTTATTATTGGGAGGATGGTGTTCTCATGAGACGTTGGCGACCGCAAGTGAATGGGAATGTGTTAGCGGTACACCAACTTGTTCTGCCTTCTGCTTACCGGCCTCAGGTCCTGGAGCTGGAGCATGAGCACCCCTTGTCTGGTCACCTTGGCATCACTAAAACGTATAAGCGCATCTTAAAGTACTTCTTCTGGCCTGGACTGAGGAACAGTGTAGTGAAGCACTGTCGGGCTTGCCATGAATTTCCTCTTCATCCCATACCAGTAATGAGTGAGCCGTTTGAACGGTCGATCTTGGATTGTGTTGAACCCTTACCTAAGTCAAAATCAGGGCATCAGTGTATTTTAACTATGATGTGTGCTGCCACACCATTCCCAGAAGCTGTTGCCTTGCGTTCTCTGAAAGCTAATGTCATAGTCAAAGAGATCATCAAGTTCTGAACTACCGAAGGTCGTTCAAACTGACCAGGGTTCCAACTTCACCTCAAAGCTGTTTGCTCAGGTTTTGAAAGAGTTAAGAGTTTCTCACCAAATGTTAGATGTGTGCTGGTGTCTTTCTTTTCTCTCTGTTAGGGTTTTGGTTAGATGCTTGGAGTGACGTTCAAACTGAAGCTTGCCTTCCAGAGTGCTGTGTCCCTCGCCTGCCTTCTGCTGTTACCCTGTTGTATTGTGTAGGGTTGAGACTGTGTAATATTCTTACTAAATCAAGGCTTATTGTAGCCTACAGAGGTTTACCCTCAGTTCTCATTGTTGCTACTACCTTCACATGCTCAAACGTGCTGGGGAGGTGGGTACTTTTTGTAATATCTTTTCTCCTGTTTTTGGTTAGTTAGGGAGTTAGCGTACAATTATGTTGCTTATTTGTTTTCTTTTGGTAGTCTAAGTAGTTTTATTCCCTAACTAGGCAGAGGGTACTTTTGTTTGTTATTTTGGCATTACCCCCTCCTGAAGTCTGCTTTGCTTTCTTTTGATTTACTTTGTCAATTATATCCTTTGTTAATAAATCTTTGAGCTGTAATTTAATGTGTCTGTTGTGCAGGGCAGGGGACGGGCACACTCACTCACCCCAAATCCCTTTTCACTGTTTACTCCCTTACCTTAGACCAGTGGTTCTCAAACCTGTCCTGGGGACCCACAGAATACAGAATATAATTTCTTATATATATAATTATGCAATCTGAAGAGCTTGAAACAGCTTACAGAACGCAGTTTTCTTCCATGCGTATCTGTTATGAGTCAGAGAGCTCATTCGCTCTAGAGCTGTCAATCATAATGTGATCATAACTTCCGAATGACGACGTTGTGCTAATTTCCTCGTTCTGAGTTCTGCACAGGTCCGCACATAAACAACTGAGACATACAATTCTACAGATTAAACATGACGGCAAAAAAAATATAATAATGACGGCAAAAAAATATAACGATATATATTCTGTGTGTTTTTCATGGGGCTCTGGGTATTTTTAGAACAATAAAGAATGAGAAATTCTTACATAAGAAATGCTAAGCAGGTATGGCTGAAATGTTCAATAAAAATTGGATGAAACATTCGGATGAGACGTTAAACCGAGGTCCTGACTCTCTGTGGTCATAAAAAATCCCAGGATGTCCTTCGGAAAAAGACTAGGGGTGTAACCCCGGCATCCTGGCCAAATTTTCCCATCGGCCTTTGTCCATCATGGCCTCCTAATAATCCCCATATACTGATTGGCTTCATCACTCTGTCTCCTCTCCACCGATCAGCTGGTGTTTGGCGGGAGTTCTGGCGCAATATGGCTGCCGTCGCATCATCCAGGTGGATGCTGCACATTGGTGGTGGTTGAGGAGATTCCCCCCTTCCATGTAAAGCACTTTGAGTACCCAGAAAAGCACTATATAAATGTAACGAATTATTAATTATAATTATATTGTGGTGCTTGGATTACATTACTGTAAACTTGTTTTGTTACGAAGTAATTTGTGATAAGTGAATAAAAAGGAGCAAAAAAGTATCATTCTACTGGTAATATAATCATCATCTCCTTGTAAGATTTCTTTTTTGATTCTTTGATATTTTGGAACACCATTCCATCCAGCTGCTCCCGCCACACCACCTTAACATCCGCTGGCATTCCCTGCTCTCTCAGCTTCTGATGGACCTGAGGACAGACTCATGTCAGACAGAACCAATGTAAAAGAACAGGGTTATAAGGCTTTAATCTGTTTGGGTTTTCACTGGGTAGAAAAAGAATAAATCATTATAGGTTAATTTTAATCTCTGAGACTCCAAAGAATAGGTGTGGTGATAAGCATATGGCTCACGTCCTTCAACACAGCGGCTGTAATCGCTTGATCGTTGACATCATCACCTGCTTTCACCTCCAGTCTTATTATCTGTTGCTTCAGCCGTACTGAGACAAGCAATGAAACACACGAAAACACAGACAATTAGACAGTCATCTTTAGGAGAACCTGAAACAAAGATTATGTCACACTGTGATTGCTGTGATATTTTAAAGGTAAAGTAAAGGCAAAGCACAACATGCAAAACCATTGTTTTTTCATGCACTGGTCAATTTTGAGATTTTAGGGTTATTTTGCTTAACATTAAACTAGTGGAAAGAAAACATCCAAAATACACATTTAAGTGTTTGTTTTATTGCACTTTATCTATTTGTGTCTGTAGATTACAATGCATATTTTTAACCCTCTAGTGTTCTTCGGTCATTTTTGGCCGAAAAATTTTACGTTTTGTTTTTTTCGAATTTTTTACTTCATCTGAATGGTACGAAACTTGGTCAAGGTTTTGGCACTTGTTGTGTGAACACACACACAAAAACAATCATGGACATGATTGCATTGGGCCCAAACAAAATCTGACTGAAAGCTAATTTTTTGAGATATCAAGCTCCAATTTGGAACACAACTTGTTTCGATTTATGGCTTTGATTTTATTGCAGTTTTAGAATGAAATGTGTTTTTGAAAATATATATTTCATATAAAATTGAAAATAGTATTTTTGTGCATTTTTCATAACAATAAACGTAAAATTCTGTACCTTTTTTAGGTTCACTTTTTAACACAGCCTAGTTCAATCCCATGAACTAGTACATCTGCACTAGAGTATGTTTCAGGTGAGAAAGCTAAAGTGTCAGCTAGAATAAAAGACTGCGCTGCCCCCGTATCTCGTAGGATGGATACAGGTCGGCCAGGTAAGTCAGCTGAGACACAGAGCCAGTTAACAGAAATGGTTGCTAACCAGAATTCTGGAGCTGTGGAAATGAGTGGTCAGAGGCAGAACCAGCTTGAGCAAAAGCTACACTCTTGGATTTTTCAGCAGATTTTTCATTCTTCTGTCTCCATGCTTTGCAGTCAGATATCATGTGATCTGGATCTAAGCAATAAAAACAGACACGTTTGCGGTCTGAGCGTTTCAGCCCAGGCTTCTCTTTCTCTGTTTTCTCAGAGGAAAGAATAGGTGACATCATTCTCTCTGACTGCTCATTCACAAAATTCTGGCGTCTAAACTGCCGTGTGGAAGAAAATACTGATCAGCTACCAATGTGACTTCAGAAAGTGAACTTATCTTTTGCTCATTCAGAAGAACCACAATGTTCTCAGGAATGCAGTTTTTAAAATCTTCACGCAAAATGAGTTCTTGCAGTTGTTCAAAACTGGTAATCTTACTAGCCAAACACCATTTCTCGAACAGGGCTTTCTTTTCCTGAGGAAACTCAACAAATGTTTGTTTGGCTGTTTTTGCTGTGCCTTGAAAGCGCTGACGATACGCTTCGGGGACCGGTTCGTACCCATGCAATACGTCAGCTTTTATGGTGTCGTAATTCAAAGGACTCTTCAATTGGTAACGCGGAGCATACGTACCTCCTGGGCTTTACCCACAAAATTACATTGAAGCAGTAAGCCCCAAGCACTAACCCTAACCCTGGCCATCCTAACTTTGTAGCAATGCGCTCAAACGCTATGAATCAAATCAAATCAAATCACCTTTATTTATATAGCGCTTTTTACAATGCCAATTGTTTCAAAGCAGCTTCACAGTGGTAACAGGAAAATAATGCAACAGAATTTGATTCGGCTGTACAGCCGCTCTGGTGAAAACGGTGATGTCATCCAGCTCATTTCAATTATCATATAGTGTCAATGCGGGCAGATCAGTAATATAGTTGAAATTTAAGTGTCCCCAACTGAGCAAGCCAAAAGCCAAAGGCGACGGTGGCAAGGAACCAAAACTCCTTCAGGGCCAGAATGGAGAAAAAAAACCTTGGGAGAAACCAGGCTCAGTCGGGGTGCCAGTTCTCCTCTGGCCGACGAACAAATAGTGTATGATTATGATTCTGGCAACTTTACAGGTCAGAAGTCATATTAGATCAATAGATATTCGTAGGATTATTCGAAAGATTGGAGTCGTCACGCCGGGGACGGGTTTAATGAGGATGTCGTGTCGATGCGGCATTTACAGGGGGGAGTTTAATTGACACGGTCTCTACAGACACTTCAGGGATGCGTTCGTCATGTCCAGGCTAAAGTCCACCATCTGGTCCGGATACGGCCTGAATCCGGCCGACAAACACCTCGGGATAAACAGAGAGACTAACATTAGCGTAGATACCATTCTTCTTATGATGTAACGAGTACATCAGGTGTTATGGGAAGTGTTCCTGGTTCCGGCTGACCTACTTAATGCAGCCTAAATCAATCATTTAACTGATTTGAATAATATAAATTCAAAATGTTTTATGTGTATGCCATAGTAAAGAGATGTGTTTTTAGTCTAGATTTAAACTGACAGAGTGTGTCTGCTTCCCGAACAATGCTAGGAAGACTGTTCCAGAGTTTGGATGCTAAATAGGAAAAGGATCGACCGCCTGCAGTTGATTTTGATATTCTAGGTATTATCAACTGGCCAGAATTTTGAGACCGCAAAAGACATGATGGAGTATAATGCGTTAAGAGCTCGCTCAAGTACTGGGGAGCTAAACCATTTAGTGCTTTGTAAGTAATTAGCAAGATTTTAAAATGTATACGATGTTTAATAGGGAGCCAATGCAGTGTTGACAGAACCGGGCTAATATGGTCATACTTCCTGGTTCTAGTAAGAACTCTAGCTGCTGCGTTTTGGACAAGCTGCAGTTTATTTATTAAGTGAGCAGGGCAACCACCCAGTAGAGCATTACAATAATCTAGCCTTGAGGTCATGAACGAATGAACTAACTGTTCAGCATTTTGCATTGAAAGCATGTGCCGTAATTTTGATATATTTTTAAGATGGTAGAATGCAGTTTTACAGATGCTAGAAACGTGGCTTTCAAATGAGAGATTGGTATCAAAGAGCACACCCAGGTTCCTAACTGACGACGAGGACTTGACAGAGCAGCCATCGAGTGTTAGACAGTATTCTAGATTACTACTTGTGGAGTTTTTTTGTCCAATGATTGAAAATTCAGTTTTTTCTGAATTAAGTTGCAGGAAATTACTAGTCATCCAATTTTTTATATCAGCTATGCATTCCGTTAATCTTGTGAATTGGTAAGTTTCGTCAGGGCGTGAAGAAATATAGAGCTGAGTATCGTCAGCATAACAATGAAAACTAACGCCATGCTTCTTAATGATATCTCCCAGTGGTAGCATGTACAGGGTGAAAAGCAATGGTCCTAGCACTGAGCCCTGCGGTACTCCATATTGAATTTGTGATCGGTGTGACATCTCTTCATTTACTGCTACAAACTGATAACGGTCAGATAAGTATGATTTAAACCATGCCAATGAAATTCCAGTAATGCCAACATAATTTTCGAGTCTATTCAAAAGAATGTTGTGGTCGATCGTATCAAATCCAGCGCTAAGATCGAGTAACACTAACAGAGAGATACAACCACGATCGGATGATAAGAGTAAATCATTTGTAACTCTAATGAGAGCAGTCTCAGTACTATGATACGGTCTAAATCCTGACTGGAAATCCTCACAGATACCATTTCTTTCTAAAAAGGAGCATAATTGTGAGGACACTGCCTTTTCTAGTATTTTTGACAGAAAGGGTAGATTTGAGATTGGCCTGTAATTGACTAATTCTGTAGGATCAAGTTGCGGTTTTTTAATAAGTGGTTTAATAATAGCCAACTTAAACGTTTTTGGTACATATCCTAATGTCAAGGATGAATTAATGATATTAAGAAGAGGATCTATGACCTCTGGAAGCATCTCTTTTAGTAGCTTAGTCGGTATAGGGTAGAGCATACATGTTGTTGATTTTGATGATTTAACGAGTTTAGCCAATTCTTCTTCTCCTATAGCAGTGAATGAATGTAATTTTTCCTCAGTGACACTACAACGCACTGTCTGATGTGATACTGTAGTAGACGGCTGCATGGTTATAATTTTTTTCCTAATATTATCAATCTTACAAGTAAAGAAGTTCATAAAGTCATTACTCCTGTGCTGTTTACAAACATCTGAAGTTGAAGCTTTATCTTTGGTTAATTTAGCCACTGTATCGAATAAATACCTAGGGTTGTGTTTGTTTTCTTCTAAGAGAGTCGAGAAATAAGCAGATCTAGCAGTTTTTAGGGCCTTTCTGTATGCAATCATGCTCTCTTTCCACGAAATGCGAAAAACTTCCAGTTTTGTTTTTTTCCAGCTGCGCTCCATTTTTCTGGCTGCTGTTTTAAGGGCCCGGGTGTGCTCGTTGTACCACGGCGTTGGACTATTTTCTTTAATCTTCTTTAAGCGCAGGGGAGCAACTGTGTCTAAAGTGCTGGAAAAGAGAGAGTCAATAGTTTCTGTTGCAACATCGAGTTCCTCTAGGCTATCTGGGATGCTGAGGAGATGAAACTGATGAGGAAGTTTATTTACAAAGCAATCTTTAGTGGCAGCAGGGATAGTCCTGTCATATTTGAAGCGAGGGGACGGCTTTTCAGCCTTTGCTAAATTAAGTGTACATGATACTAGGTAATGATCTGAGATGTCATCGCTCTGCTGCAGAATTTCAATGGTATCAACATTTATTCCATGTGACAGTATTAGGTCTAAAGTATGATTACGGCGATGAGTGGGTCCTGACACGTGTTGCCTTACTCCAATAGAGTTTAGAATGTCTCTAAATGCCAATCCCAATGCGTCTTTTTCATTATCTATATGGATATTAAAATCACCAACAATTAGGACTTTATCTGCAGCCAGTACTAACTCTGATAGAAAATCAGCAAATTCTCTGGTAAAGTCTGTATGGTGCCCTGGTGGCCTGTATACAGTAGCCAGCACAAATGTCAAACGGGATTTATCAATTTCACTACATAACGTTACATAAAGCACCAAAACTTCAAAGGAATTATATTTGAAACTAAACTTCTGAGTAATACCGAAGATATTATTATAAATTACAGCAACACCTCCCCCTTTACCTTTCAGACGCGGCTCGTGTTTATAACAATAATCTTGGGGGTTGGACTCATTTAAAGTAATGTAATCGTCAGGTTTTAGCCAGGTTTCTGTCAAACACAGCACATCTAGGTTATGATCTGTAATCATATCATTAACAATAAGCACTTTTGAGGAAAGGGATTGAATATTCAGCAGCCCGAGCTTTATTATTTGATCATCTGTATTATATCCGTTGTTTATTTGTTGGACATCAATTAAATTTTTACCGTTGAATGGTTTTGATGGTTTTTTGTATTTACTAATTCGTGGAACAGACACAGTCTCTATGTGATAATATCTAGGTGAAAGAGTCTCTATGTGCTGGGATTTATCTGACTTCTGTGACGTGAGACAGCTAGCAGGCGGTCGGGTAAGCCAGTCCGTCTGCTTCCTGACCTGGGCCCCAGTTAGTCAAGGTTTAGCTCTAAGACTATGTGCCAAATTACTAGAGAGAAGAGCGGCACCATCCCAGGAAGGATGGATGCCATCTTTTTTCAACAGGTCAGGTCTGCCCCAAAAGCTTTTCCAATTGTCTATGAACCCTATGTTATTTTGCGGACACCACTTAGACAACCAGCCATTGAGTGATGATAGTCTGCTAAGTATCTCATCACTCCTTTTAACGGGGAGGGGACCAGAGCAAAAAACGTCATCTGCCATCGTACTTGCGAATTTACACACCTCTTTAATGTTAATTTTGGTGATCTCCGATTGGCGAAGTCGAACATCATTTGTGCCGACGTGAGTAATAATCTTAGAGAATTTACGATTAGCATTAGCCAGCACTTTTAAATTTGCTTTGATGTCAGGCGCTCTGGCTCCCGGTAAACATGTGACTATGGTGGCTGGTGTCTCTATTTTCACGTTCTGTGTAATAGAATCGCCAATAACTAGGGCACTTTCAACAGGATTCTCAGTGGGTGCGTCACTGAGTGGGGAGAACCTGTTTGATGTTCTAATCGGAACAGAAGAGTGGTTTTTTGATCCGCGACTATGCCGTCTCACCGTCACCCAATTGCCCTGCTGCACGGGCTCTACAGCCGGAACCAAACAATGTACAGAGTTCACTAAGCTATTCGCATCCAAAGCAGTGTCTAAAGCTGTTACATTCTCACTACTCTCATATAAAGTCTGGATGCGTGTCTCTAATTCTGAAATCTTCTCCGTCAGCCTGACTATCTCCTTATATTTATCACATGTGAAGCCCTGTTTGCCAAAAGAGAAAGATATACTAAACATGTAACATGCAGTGCAAGTGACAATGACAGGAGAAGAACACATGGCTTACCGTATTTGTTGATTAATCCAATTTACCACAATTGTTTGATGGAGTCTATTTACTAATCCAACTCACCACAGTTGTTTAATGAACTCAGAAAACAAGAAACCCGAGTGCGGAGATGGCAAGCTAACAGGCTAGCGAAATGCTAACGCGTTATAGTGATTTAGATTAAAAGCTAGCGATGTCAGATTTAATGTGGTAGGCAATATTAGACAATATATGGTGATGGGTAAGTTATATTTAGCAGTTTAAACAACAGGGAATGATATCAAATAAAGATTCAAAAGCAAGCAAAGCACACGCGAGCACAGCAGGCAGAAGGACAAACAGGAGGCAGACAGGAGCAATCGATGAAGTAAGCATCTACCTCAGCTTCTCAAAATGGAGGTACCAGTTTGATATACTTCACTACATCTAAGGGGTACGTGGAGATCCCCCCAGTGGAGCGGTCTGTGGCGATGCAACTGTGTCCCAAGACTGCTACCAACTGGCGGGGCAATCCGCGTCTCCCCTCCCGGGCGTAAGTTCTCGTCCGCACTACCGGGCAAGGCTTACACAGCCTGTGGAGAAGCCGCATCGTCTTTGCATGCCATGGCGCTCCTGCAGGTCTACCAGGCCAAAGCGCTAAAAGAAATGCATGAGGGTAGTTCCGACCCGGGGGTTATGCAGGAACTGCATACGACGACGGACCTCGCCCTCCGGGCGACGAAAGTCACCGCACGCTCCCTGGGTCGGGCGATGTCCACATTAGTGGTCCAGGAACGCCACCTGTGGCTGAACCTGGCAGATATGCCCGAAACCGACAAAGTGCTCAATGCCCCTGTCTGTCAGGCCGGCCTCTTCGGCGATGCCATTGAGAGCTTCGCCCAGCAGTTCTCGTGGCCCAAAAGCAGACAGAGGCGATCAAAAACATCCTGCCCCGACGACCAGCTGCTGCCTCCACCCAGTCGTCAGCTGCAGCACCTCCGCCTGCCGAGGGCGTCCCCCTGCGTCCGCCTCCACCCCTGCTAAGCCCAAGCAGCAGGTCCCGCGAAGTCCACCGGCAAGCGCAAGGGCACCTCTATGCGTTGAAGTGGAACCTGTTCGTTTAATGGAGCTCTTCCCGCCAGGAAGACCCCCGAAGGTGTTCGGTTAGTGTCATGCTTTCTTTCCTGCAAGATGGGCTGGAGCGAAGGCTGTCTCCCTCCACCCTCAAAGTGTACGTCGCAGCAATTGCGGCGTATCACAACGCAGTTGAAGGTAAGTCCGTAGGAATGCACGACCTAATTGTCAGGTTCCTCAGAGGTGCGAAGAGGCTAAATCCTCCTCGTCCAAAATCGGTACCCTCTTGGGACTTAACTCTGGTGCTCAGGGCACTTCAGAGTACTCCCTTTGAGCCTTTGCAGTCTGTAGAGCTAAAAATCCTGTCCATGAAGACAGTACTCTTGACTGCATTGGCCTCTATCAAGAGGGTAAGGGACCTGCACGCACTTTCAGTCAGTGAAAAGTCAGAATTCGGGCCGGCCAACTCTCACGTCGTCCTGAGACCCCGGCCCAGATATGTGCCCAAGGTTCCCACCACTCCCTTCAGGGACCAAGTGGTGAACCTGCAAGCGCTGCCTTCAGAGGTAGCAGACCCAGCCCTAGCTTTGCTCTGTCCCGTCCGCACTCTCCGTGCCTACGTGGCCCGAACTCAAAGCTTTAGGACCTCAGAGCAGCTCTTCGTCTGTTACGGAGGCCAGCAGAAGGGAAAGGCTGTCTCCAAGCAGAGATTAGCCCACTGGATAGTGGATGCTATCGTCTTGGCCTACCAGTCCCAAGACGTGCCTTGCCCATTCGGGTTGCGAGCGCACTCAACTAGGAGTGTGGCTTCCTCCTGGGCGCTGGCTCAAGGCGCCTCGCTGACAGATATATGTAGAGCTGCGGGCTGGGCGACACCTAACACGTTCATTATATTCTATAGCCTCCGTGTAGAGCCGGTATCTTCCCGTGTACTCGCCCCCAGTGGCCAGTAGCACTAAGTGCCCATTCTAGTGTCGGCTTGCAACGCCATTCCCGCCCCCTGGGCCGGATACGTGCGTCTATTGTCTCCAGTTGTGTTCCCCAGAAATGGCTAACCCTGTCGAGCTCCTCCGTCACCCCTCGGCGACAGACGTTGCGGCCGTCTGACACCAGGCTTACACCCGTATGCATGTGGAACGTGTGTGTAAGCTGGGTATCCATATGTAGCGGTTCTTACGGCAACCCCATATGTGTATTCCTCCACAGTACCAGCTACCCTACTCGGCTAGCCCCGTGTCTTTCCCTTGACAGAGCCCGCTCTGTCGTCTCTGATGGTGTTCTTTCCCCCCTGGGACCTGGTTGGAACCATCCCAGAGACTGCCATATGTTGTACTACCCTGCTAGGTTAGTCCTTATGTGTATCTGCCACCTCTCCTTCCATTAAAGGACGTGGCTCTGCAGCGTTCCATCTCCCGAGACAGGCACGTTTTCCCAGCGTTATCCAATAGTCACTCTGAGTGGGTCTTGCAGGAACAGCAGTGACTGACCTTCTCTGCTTAGAGGCCTAACTTCCCGCTCCAACAAGGGGGCGGTTCATTGAGCTCAAGCAGAGTGCTGGAAGGGCCAGCATTCCTGGCATGTTAGTAGGATCCCCAATTCGTCGGTCAGTTCCGATGTATGTCGAACGTGACCGACTGAAAGGGAACGTCTCGGTTACGTATGTAACCCTCGTTCCCTAATGGAGGGAACGGAGACGTACGTCCCGTCACCAGGTGCTGTGCTTCCGCTGAAGGACCGAGTCTCTAGTTCGGCTCCTCAGCAGAAAAGCGAGGATGCGGTATTCCACTTCCTTATTTATACCCATGCTGCGGGGCGGAGCGTGGAATGCGTGAACCGCATGCCAATGGTCATTGGTTTGTTTTTAAACACTCGAAGTAGATTCGTCAATTCGTCGGTCAGTTCCATCATACGTTTCCGTTCCCTCCTTCAGGGAACGAGGGTTACATACGTAACCAAGACGATAAATGGTAGATAACTCTTTCTTTTGAGTCCAGTCATTAGTAAACATTTCAATAAAAAAGAAAACACACATGGTTTCAATCACATCTTTCAGATGGATTTTGCACACTGGTGTCAAGCGCTTTGAGTGAAATCATCCAGAAAATCACTTTATAAGTGTAAGTAGGTAAAAATCAGTGTCTGCAAGCTATACAAGCTTTTAAATGAAAACACCAACTAGCTGGTTACCTACATATGTTATTTTGCATAATTGTCTAAGACATTTGTATTTCATTATAACTGGCAAGACCTTCTTGACAGCTTCACAGTTTCACCAACTTTATCAGGTAAGTTTTAAGCGGAACGGTTAGATCAATACTTCACCACAGCACCAAAACGATGCATACAGAGGTCATACACTCGTACAGTGTTCCCCGAATAAATGCAGATAAAAACATGATTTCCCATGCAAATAATTCCCTTCATCCTCTGCAGTGATAATTCTGTATTTCTGTAAATGCATTAGCTGAGCATCATTAGTTGAGCGAATGATGACTACACCGTGAACGGCTAACGATGCTGCTGCATTTACACTTCACATGCAAAACTCATAATTAAAATAATGGCTATGTGTCTGTTTACACCTGCTCTATCTACAACAACTGGACAGTGATGGAGCTGAGAATGGTGAGTGTATTAAAAAACTTTTTTTTAGTTTTGCTACTAAAAAGATTAATTACATGGCTAGTTTTGAAGTTTGCAATATTCTTTTAGGAGGAGGAGTGTCATTGGAGCAGGTGTAACCGTAATGACCCTGATGTCATTGAATCGCGACTGTCACGACTAATCGTTTGTGTATACCTCTGAAATGAATGGGTGCTACTGTAAAATGAGCCCCACCTTCACACAATGCAGTTTATTTAGTGTACGGAGGCTTCCCTCCATTCAAACAGAGCGGCTTTGCTAATTGCGATTCACATGCTAATCGTCCACGAGGAAGGAACGTGAAACTGTAAACGCCCCCCATCACCTCAAAACAAAGAATCAGCTTCTTCATTCTTCTGATTTTCATCGAGTTTGGAAGACACACTGTGAGTTTACCTTGGATTTACCCCAGAAGAAATAGAACATGATTTTAACATTAGAATTTTTAAGGTAAAACATTTCTTCTCACTTATATTAGCGTTATTGATGTATAAACTTGTTGAACTATTGCCAGACTAAAATGTGTGAAATTAACGGGAAACATGTTGAAATATGAAATAGGTAGGCAACCTTTCAATGCTAAATAAAGATACACGTACGACAATATTAAACACAGCATGATATAAAAGTAGGGTTGCCAACTGTCCCGTATTAGCCGGGACGTCCTGTTTATTGGGCCTAAATGTCCCGTACATGACTGTCCCGTTTATTGACTGCTACGCTGATGTAACCACTGACCACAAGGGGCCGTTCACATGTTGCGTCTTTTGCGCGCTCAAGTTCATTATTTTAAATGTAGACGCGCGACAAGCGTGCTCAAATAGAGAGACTAATTAGTTCCCTTTCAGTCGGTCACGTTCGACGTACGTCGGACGTCACCGACGAATTGGGATCACTTCTGGGAGCCCCTATCAGCTTCGAGTGTATAGAGAACGGGCCAATGGCCATTGGCGTGCGAGATTTGCATCTCGCGCTCCGACCCGCATCGCGGGTATAAAGCGGAAGCGGATGCAGCGCACATTTGTCATTCACTTCGGAGCCAAACAAGCTCATGAAAGACTGTTCCTGCTCAGCAGAGAGAAAGAGAGAGAGCGAGAGAAGAGGCTTTTGTGCTGGGGAGAAGGCACGTGCAGTGACAACCGTGAGCTCACCGAAATCGGTGAAACAAACTGCTGTTTTTACAGCATCCCGGTTGGTTCGGTGGGGGCGTTCCACGGTGAGTGCAAACACAGGCTGCACTATCCCCTGTGTTTGCCGCGGTTGTTCCTGGGTGCTTCGGCACGTTAAAGAGCTTCTTCTAAAAGAGCAACACGGGTGTGAAACTGCGTCTTTTTCAAGATGTCATTCCACCCGTGCGTTTCTGGATGCGGTCGTTCCCTGTCACCAGCTGACGGTCACAATCGCTGCCTGACATGTCTGGGTATTCAACATGCCGAGGCAGCGTTTGTGGATAGCTCGTGTTCCCATTGCGGGAACATGACTATCTCGGCGCTAAGGTCGAGACTCGCCTACCTTCGGGAGGGTGGAGTCCCCTTACCTATGCCCCGATCTAGTGCTATCTCTGCCCAGCAGGATAGACCTACTTCGGCGAATAGCCAGGGTGACCTGAGGATCACGTTTAGGGCACACCCGCCGAGCCAGCCTCCGTGGGCCCCTAAACCCTCTGTAGTGCCGCAGCAGGTTGAGCTTCCGGAGGAAGTCGCTGGCCCCTCTCGAGGTGGTCCAACGGTGACCTTTGGAGCTCCAGCAGAGGATAGGATGTCGATCGCTGCATCGGAGGGGGAGTTTCAGTCCTCGGGGGATGAAGACCCGGCTGCGTTGCCTCCCTCTGGGAGAGTGGCGTTGTCCGAGACGGACCCCGAGCTGACGGCTATGCTTTCCCGGGCCGCCAAAAAGGTCGGGCTCGTGTGGAACCCTCCACCGTGTCCCGAGCCTTCTAGGCTAGATGATTGGTTTCTCGGGGCGGCTCGCGCTGGTTCTCAGCGTCCCGCCCCGGTGCCCTTCTTCCCGGAAGTGCATGAGGAGCTCACGAGGTCATGGACGGCACCTTTTTCTGCCAGAAACCGGCCGAGTGGCTCCTCCCTCCTCACTACTCTCGACGGCGGGCCAGCCAAGGGGTACGTGGGGATCCCGCCGGTGGAACGGGCGGTTGCGATGCAACTGTGTCCGGCGTCCGCTTCCACCTGGCGCGGAGACCCACGCCACCCATCCAAGGCCTGTAAGTTCTCCTCCAGTCTAACTGGGAAGGCTTACAAGGCTTGTGGACAGGCTGCGTCCGCCTTGCATGCCATGGCGTTGCTCCAGGTGCACCAGGCCCAGGCACTCATGGACATGCACGAGGGTAGACCTGACCCAGAGCTCCTCCGGGAGCTCCGGACGGCGACGGACCTCGCCCTCTGGGCGACGAAAGTCACCGCCCGTTCCATTGGTCAGGCGATGTCCACTCTTGTGGTCCAGGAGCGACATCTCTGGCTCAACCTGGCCGATATGAGGGAGACCGATAATTATCGGTTCCTGGACTCCCCCATTTCCCAGGTTGGGCTGTTCGGCGACGCGGTCGAGAGCTTTGCCCAGCAGTTCTCGACTGTCCAGAAGCAGACGGAGGCCATCAAACACATCCTGCCCCGGCGGTCAGCTGCTGCCCAGCCGCCGGCCGCAGCTCCTCCGCCTGCTCGTCGCCGAGGGCGGCCGCCCGCCGCCGCCCCCGCTCCCGCCCCAGCCCAGCAGCAGCCTCCACCAGGGAAACGGCGTGGAGCCGGCCGCGGGAAGGCCGTCCAGCCCGCTCAGGCCGCTGCCAAGCCAGGTGGCAAGCGCCGTCGTAAGAGACCCTGAGACGGGCCACCCAGAGATGGAGGAGACAGCTCTTCAGGAGGTGGTGACAGCACCGCTCCTTCTCCCGCTGGAGGGCCGGGAGAGAATTCTATGTTCTTGTTTGGTTTCTGTTCCGCCACTGGCCTTCAGGCCAGTGGTACCCAAAACTTCAATGAAAGAGCTGTTTCTAAAATTTACATCGCTTGGCGGTGTACGACGCTCCCATGCCTTGTCACCCTCCGGTGCCTCTCTTATCGCCAGCAGGGGGTGCTGGCTGTGTCCAGGACGCACACAAGAGGCCTCCGCACACCCCCTCAGCGGAAGCAGGTAAGTGTTGCATTGCGCACTCAGACCCCACTTCGGGCCGCAATGCCGTCCGAGTCGGGTCCCTGCACTCCGCTGCGCTGCCCCGCTGCGGGTACGTCTGTGGTGCCGTTGGTCCCGCTGGTTCGGTAGCTGGGAGCCTGGCTAGCGCTCCCCAGCCCGTCCCGCTGGCTCATCCGTACTATCAGACTCGGCTATGCGATTCAGTTCGCTCGGCGGCCCCCCAAGTTCAGGGGCATTCACTTCACCTCCGTGTCGAAGGAGAGCGCCCCGTGCTACGGGCGGAGATCGCAGTCCTACTGGCGAAGGACGCGATAGAGCCAGTCCCTCCAGCCGATATGAAGACAGGCTTCTACAGCCCGTACTTCATTGTACCCAAGAAAGGCGGCGGGTTACGGCCAATCTTGGACCTGCGATTCTTGAATCGGTCCCTTCACAGGCTGCCGTTCAGAATGCTAACGCAGAAACGCATCTTCAGGTGCATCCGTCCCCAAGATTGGTTTGCAGCGATCGACCTGAAGGACGCGTACTTTCATGTCTCGATTCTCCCTCGACACAGACCGTTCCTATGCTTTGCGTTCGAGGGACGGGCATATCAGTACAGAGTCCTACCCTTCGGGCTGTCCCTGTCGCCCCGCGTCTTCACGAAGGTCATGAGAGAGCGTGGTGTTCGCATTCTCAACTACCTCGACGACTGGCTGATTCTGGCTCAGTCGAAGGCGCAGTTGTGCGAACACAGGGACATGGTGCTCAGTCACCTCAGCCTGTTGGGACTTCAGGTCAACTGGGAAAAGAGCAAACTCTGCCCCGTGCAGAGGATCTCTTTTCTCGGTATGGAGTTGGACTCGGTTAATCTGACAGCGCGACTCACAGAGGAGCGCGTCCAGTCGGTGTTGAACTGCTTGAATTCGTTCAAATGCAGGACAGCGGTACCACTGAAACATTTTCAGAGGCTCCTGGGGCATATGGCATCCGCAGCCGCAGTGACGCCGCTCGGATTGCTTCATATGAGGCCGCTTCAACACTGGCTACACGACTGAGTCCCGAGATGGGCCTGGCAGAGCGGCTCATTCCGTGTCTCAGTAACACCGAAGTGTCGCCAAACCTTCAGTCCGTGGTTGGACCCTTCGTTCCTACGGGCAGGAGTTCCCCTAGAACAAGTGTCCAGGCATGCTGTGGTCTCCACGGATGCCTCATCCACCGGCTGGGGGGCCACGTACAACGGGCTTGCAGTTTCGGGTCTGTGGACGGGGCCTCAACTGCAATGGCATATCAATTGCCTCGAGTTGTTAGCAGTTCGTCTTGCGCTGGGCCGCCTCAAAGGGCCGCTACGAGGCAAGCACGTTCTGGTCCGTACGGACAACACTGCGGCCGTTGAGTACATCAACAAACAGGGTGGTCTACGCTCCCGCCGCATGTCACAACTCGCCCGCCATCTCCTCCTCTGGAGTCAGAAGCATCTGAGGTCGCTTCGTGCCATTCATATCCCAGGCCTGCTCAATCGTGCAGCCGACGAGCTCTCACGACAGCAAGTGCTCCCAGGAGAGTGGAGACTCCATCCCCAGGTGGTCCAGCTGATCTGGAGTCGCTTCGGGACCGCACAGGTAGACCTGTTTGCCGCCCCGGACACGCCTCACTGCCAGTTGTTCTATTCCCTGACCGGGGGGACCCTCGGCTCGGATGCGCTGGCACACAGCTGGCCCCGGGGCCTACGCAAATATGCGTTTCCTCCAGTTAGCCTTCTTGCACAGACACTGTGCAAGGTCAGGGAGGACGAGGAGCAGGTCTTGCTAGTTGCGCCATACTGGCCCAACCGGACCTGGTTCCCGGAACTAGTGCTCCTCGCAACAGCACCTCCTTGGCCCATTCCTCTGAGGAAGGACCTCCTGACTCAGAGACGGGGCACCCTGTGGCACCCGCGTCCAGACCTCTGGAAACTCCATGTCTGGTCCCTGGACGGGACGCGGAGGTTCTAGGCGACCTACCACAGACTGTGGTAGACACCATCACTTCCGCCAGAGCCCCCTCTACGAGGCGCCTCTACGCGTTGAAGTGGAACCTGTTCGTCGAGTGGTGTTCTTCTCGACGAGAAGACCCCCGAAGATGTTCGATCGGCTCTGTGCTTTCCTTCCTGCAAGAAGGGTTGGAGCGAAGGCTGTCTCCCTCCACCCTCAAAGTGTATGTTGCCGCTATCGCCGCAAATCACAGCATGGTCGAAGGTAAGTCCCTAGGAAAGCACGATCTGGTCGTCAGGTTCCTGAGGGGGGCGAGGAGATTAAATCCGCCTCGCCCTCACTCTATACCCTCTTGGGACTTGCCCCTGGTGCTAACCGCATTACAGAGGGCTCCCTTTGAGCCTTTGCAGTCAGCAGAGTTAAAAATCCTGTCTTGGAAGACAGTACTCCTGACTGCATTGGCTTCCATCAAGAGGGTAGGGGACCTGCAGGCATTTTTGGTCGACGAATCGTGCCTGGAATTCGGGGCGGGTAACTCTCATGTAATCCTGAGACCCCGGCCCGGATATGTGCCCAAGGTTCCCACCACTCCCTTTCGGGACCAGGTCGTAAACCTGCAAGCGCTGCCTTCGGAGGAGGCAGACCCAGCCCTGGCTTTTCTCTGTCCCGTTCGCGCTCTGCGGACTTTATGTGGACAGAACGCAAAGCTTCAGGACCTCAGAACAGCTCTTCATCTGTTGCGGAGGCCAGCAGAAGGGAAAGGCTGTCTCCAAGCAGAGGATGGCTCACTGGATAGTGGATGCCATCGCCTTGGCGTATGAAACCCAAGGCGTGCCCTGCCCGCTTGGGTTGAGGGCCCACTCCACTAGGAGTGTGGCCTCTTCCTGGGCGCTGGCGCACGGCGCCTCGCTGACAGATATATGTAGAGCTGCGGGCTGGGCGACACCTAACACGTTCGCTAGATTCTATAGCCTCCGTGTAGAGCCGGTTTCTTCCCGTGTGCTCGCTTCAAATAGCCAGTAACACCGAAGGGCCCGTTCTAGTGTCGGCTTGCTGCGCCATTCCCCTCCTCATGGACCGGATACGTGCGCTGATATGCTCCAGTCGAGTTCCCCAGCACGGCGAACCCTGTTGAGTCCTCCGCAACCCACGGCAGTCAGACGTGGTGGAGCGTCCGACGCCAGGTCTAACACTCGTATGCATTGGTGGAACTTGTGTTAGGCTGGGTATCCATATGTTGTGACCCCTACGGCGGTCCCATATGTGTATTCTTCCACAGTACGGCTCCCTATGGCGAGCCCGTGTCTTTCCCTTGGCAGAGCTCGCTCTGCCGTCTCCGTGCGGTGTAGTCTCCCGCCTGCATTGGCCGGGGCCACCCCTGGGACTTCCGTATGTTGTACTGCCCACGGCCAGTCCATACATGTATATTCCACATGATACCTCCCTACGGGTAGGATGTGGCTTCCGCAGCGGCCCCCCGGGGCACGCTTTCCCAGCGTTATCCAATACTCTGCTGAGTGGGTCTTGCGGAACAGCAGCAGTGACTCTCCCTGCGTAAGTTCCCCGCCCCGAACAGACGGGGGTCTGAGGGGCTTTCGCTGGGCGCTGGAAGTGGTAGTAACTGTGGCGTTTTCCATAGGGATCCCAATTCGTCGGTGACGTCCGACGTACGTCGAACGTGACCGACTGAAAGGGAACGTCTCGGTTACGTATGTAACCCTTGTTCCCTGAAGGAGGGAACGGAGACGTACGTCCCGTCGCCACAGTTGCTGTACCATCACTGCAGCGGCCGAGTCACTAGTTCGGCTCCTCAGTGAAAAACAAATGTGCGCTGCATCCGCTTCCGCTTTATACCCGCGATGCGGGGCGGAGCGCGAGATTCAAATCTTGCACGCCAATGGCCATTGGCCCGTTCTCTATACACTCGAAGCTGATAGGGGCTCCCAGAAGTGATCCCAATTCGTCGGTGACGTACGTCTCCGTTCCCTCCTTCAGAGAACGAGGGTTACATACGTAACCGAGACGTTTTCGTTCATCTTGCACTGTCCCTGTTTGCACTTTTGCCCTCAACGTCTCTTTTGCGCTGTATTTTTTTACCACTGCTCTATGTGTTGTTTTCATGTGTAAATCCAAGGATACACTACCGTTCAAAAGGTTTAGATTTTCTAATGTTTTCAAAAAAATTTCTTCTGCTTAACAAGGCTGCATTTATTTGATCCAAAATACAGCAAAAACAGTAATTTTGCGAAGTATTTTTATAATTTAAAATTTTAAAAGTTTTCTATTTTGATATATTTTTAAAATGCAATTTATTCCGGTCTTCAGTTTCACATGATCCTTCAGAAATCATTGTAATATGCTGATTTGCTGCTCAAGAAACATTTCTTATTATTCTTATTATTGTGAATGTTGAAAACATTTGTGTACAATTTATTTCAGGATTCTTTGATAAATAGAAAGTTCAAAACAACAGCATTTATCTGAAATAGAAATCTATTGTAACATTATACACTACCATTCAAAACTAAAAGCTGAGAGTTTAGTTTTTTTGTTGCTGTTTTGTTTTTTGAAAGAAATTAATACTTTTATTCACAAAGATGCCTTATATTGATCAAAAAACACAGTAAAGACATTTATAATGTTACAAAATCTTTTTATTTCAGATAAATGTTATTCTTTTGAACTTTCTGTTCCCTCTGGGTTAAATCTTTGATTTATCAAAGAATCCTGAAAAAAATTACACAACTGTTTTCAACATTCATAATAATAAATGTTTGTTGAGCATATATATCAAATAATCATTTTATAATGATTTCTGAAGGATCATGTGACACTGAAGACTGGAGTAATGATGATAAATTCAGCTTTGACATCACAGGAATAAATTATACTTTACCATGTATTCACATAGAAAACATTTATTTTAAATTTTATTAAAATATTTCACAATATTACTGTTTTTACTATTTTGGATCAAATAAATCCAGCCTTGGTGAGCAGAAGAGACTTATTTTTTTTTTAAAAAACATACAGATCTAAAACTTTTGAACGGTACTGTAGCTCTAAAGTCTTTATGTAAAGAAAATGTATAGTCAGATTACTTCTTTTAAATTAAACGTGATTTTGTGAATAAGCTACAAACAATACATTCAATCAAGTCTCCTCACATTCTCTATAGTTCCCTCTGTCACGTTCCTCATTGATATTCAGGGTAGGAGTCGATGACGCCTCAGGTGTGAATCACAGCATTATTCATGATCCACACCCTCCCCGCATACAGCCATTCTCACAATAAGTGTCTTACAGAAGTTAAATGACTATATTGTTTTGTATGAATGAGTGATCAAAATGGTTTTC
Organism: Coreius guichenoti; assembly: GCA_039654105.1. Classification (NCBI taxonomy): domain Eukaryota; kingdom Metazoa; phylum Chordata; class Actinopteri; order Cypriniformes; family Gobionidae; genus Coreius; species Coreius guichenoti. The sequence continues at coordinate 57,448,051 of CM077168.1, read as the reverse complement.
ACATTGTTTTGAAGAAAAAACTCTAGGCAGCAACATCCAGTTCTGAAAAGCCTTGTGAACAAATGTTTACTGTGTGTTATATGGCCTTATTTCAGTGATTTAACATTTTAGTTTTTTCAAAAACTACGCATAAACATTATTTTCTCAAAACTACAAACTTTTATGTACATGTTGCTCACATATTACTGTAGCCCTGTTTGTGCTGAATACAGTGTAATCAGACTTTAGCCATTAATATGCTTTAAAGCAACTGAAAAAAACACAAATGTCAGAGCATGTCAAACTTCTTCAGGGCCACAAAATAGCCTTAGGGTCCAGAGGGTTAAACAAAACCTTGTTACTTCGAAACAGCACAGAAACGGCCTAAGCCCTGGTTAATAAAATGTGTTAATTGTTCTAAAATGGTGTTTTAAATTGTGTATTTCATCTTTAACTGATTCATACAGAACACAACACAAAAGCTTTTCATGAACAAAAGCCAATAACACGATTTCCTATGCAAACAAATCCCATTTCTCTGGATTGATTCCCCCTGATATTTGTCTAAACACATTTGATGTGCATCATTAGCTGAGCAAATTTTCACACCACGAAAAACACACCATGCTGCTGTTGTCAAAGAATAAAGACAATACTGATTTCAATACGTAAATGAATATGGGTGTGTGTTTACCCCTGGACAGAACAATATTTTGTTACAGGGTGCATTCATTTTTAGATAGCCTATGGAGAAGACCTCACTAATCTAATCTCAGCAGCGATGGAACAAAGATTGATTCATCTCTTTTTGCTCTCAGGTGAGTGTATGAATGTGATCACCATTATTATTGACCATCTGAACACTGAATTACTGGATTTTTGTATTAATGGTTTAACAATAACTTTGTATTAACTCCACTCAGGGTTTCTCTCAGTCATTCTGTGTGGCTCACGTGAATATTTTCTGATCCAAGAGTATAAAACGTGGGACGAGGCTCAAGAATACTGTCGACAGAACTACATGGACTTGGCCACTGTACAGACTGATGAAGAGTGGATTGAATTAAACAAGTTAAGAGCCGAACTACAATTTTACATTTGGATCGGACTGTATGATGATGTAAACAGCTGGCGTTGGTCTTTTCAAAATGAAACAGTGACTTTCTTTCAATGGGATTCTGAACAGCCAAACAATTTGAATGGAAAACAATATTGTGTAAATCTACGGTCAACTGGATACTGGTGGGATGAAGCCTGTAATTTGACGTGTCCCTTTTTTTGCCAAAATGGTGGTAAGACTAAATACAAAATATTTTCAATATCAGTTCAGCCATCAGTCCCAAAGAGCTCATGGATTTCACTGCATGCCATTGTATATTAGCTTAAATGTTTTAGTATGAAATGTAAGTAAATATTGTATTGTAGTTTTATTTCTGGATTAACATACTGGTTCCTGTACCAATTTTAGCATGATTAACATAAAATATTTTAGGATTATATTTATAGGATTATACACTAAGGGTAAAAACAGATATCACCTACTTTCCACATTTGATTAATCACAGTACACTAAGACAATTGTTTTGTATTGCAAGTTTTTTTGAAATCTTATATGTAAATATGCAAATGATGCATTGTTATAATAAATATGCACAAATTTGCATACATTTCCAGAACACAAATTGGAATATTGGATAAAGCCAGGTTCAAAATTCTTGTTTGATTTTGTTGACCTATTAGAGGTAAATGTTTTTAGTGAGGGGATTTTGGATTTCTCTTTTTATCACTCTATAAATCAGAAAAACCTGTCACAGACAGAAAAAAAAATAATTTTCACCATTTTTCTTTTGGAATAAAATGTTAAATAAATCAGGTTGAATGACATATGAACAAAGCGCTCAGTAAAAACCTTCAGAATATAGATGTGAATAAAACTGTAAGTTTTGGTGTTTATAAGTGTTACTGAAGTGGAGAAAAAACTCATTTTGAGAAAATGGCCTTTAAAAAATACATATTATAATTGACATCTACAGATGCAAATAGATAAAGTGTACAAAATAAACACTGTACTTTTGTAATTTTTCCAATAGTCAATAGAAGACATGTTAGGGTATCAAAATAGCCCAAAATCTCAAAACTGACCAGTGCTTGAAAAAACAATGGTTTTATGTAATAGACAAATGTAGATTAGCTTGATCAATTAGATTGGCCTGTTGAGTAAATCAGTTATTCTGATGTTTTACAGAAGGACAGCCGGTGCTAGTTACTGATCCAGTGATGTCCTGGAACAAAGCTCAGAGTTACTGCAGAGAAAACTACACAGACTTGTTCACCGTGAGGAACACTGATGTGAATCAACAGCTAACCATGATGATCCTAGATCACACGTGTGCCTGGATCGGTCTGTTCAGGGACTCGTGGAAGTGGTCAGATCAGACCAGCACAAGCCCTTATTCCCTGCGATGGGCTGCAGGACAACCAGATAACTCGTTTGGCCAAGACGCGTGTGCCGCTGTAGATCTTTTTGGTCAGATTGCTGATGAGAGCTGCTCAAGATTGTATTTCTTCTTATGCCAGACAAGTACGGTCTTATTTAAATCATGATATTTTTGTTGGTGTTTCACTGTCTAGCTTTATACATTTTCAAGCCAAAAAATCTTAATCTAAAATTAAAGAAGATATTACTTTGGATATTCAGTATTCATTATATCTCATTATTTTTAATATTACCTCTGAAATGGACTAAAAGTGTGGGGTTAGGGTTAGGTTTTTTTCAAACAGATATTCAAAACAATTTGGGCAAGATCTAGTAGACATTTTGAACATTGCATTGTAAAAAGAGTTTAAAATGATTACGCACTAAATGTTTCACTAAATCCAATGTAATGTTTCACTAAATGAACACAAGTAATAATAATATATGTGATATTTATCAACATACTGTATATTAATGCAAAAACATTGAAATTTGAAAAAAAAAAAAAAAAAACATGCAGAGACATGCAAATGTTTTTGAGTGATGTTGCAAATGAATCGTTAAATCATAATTTTGAATCAGTTCATTTAAATGGACAGTTTGAACGTATGCACGGAAATAAATCGAGCACACAGTTTTTGCAACTGAAGTTTAGGTAACACTTTATTTTAGGGGCCAGTTCTCGCTAAATCAAATCAAATCACCTTTATTTATATAGCGCTTTTTACAATGGCAATTGTTTCAAAGCAGCTTCACAGTGTTAACAGGAAAATAATGCAACAGAATTTGATTCGGCTGTACAGCCGCTCTGGAGAAAACGGTGATGTCATCCAGCTCATTTCAATTATCATATAGTGTCAATGCGGGCAGATCAGTAATATAGTTGAAATTTAAGTGTCCCCAACTGAGCAAGCCAAAAGACAAAGGCGACGGTGGCAAGGAACCAAAACTCCTTCAGGGCCAGAATGGAGAAAAAAACCTTGGGAGAAACCAGGCTCAGTCGGGGTGCCAGTTCTCCTCTGGCCGACGAACAAATAGTGTATGATTATGATTCTGGCAACATTACAGGTCAGAAGTCATATTAGATAAATAGATATTCGTAGGATTATTCGAAAGATTGGAGTTGTCACGCCGGGGACGGGTTTAATTAGGATGTTGTGTCGATGCGGCATTTACAGGGGGGAGTTTAATTGACACTATTGTCTCTACAGACACTTCAGGGATATGGTCGTCATGTCCAGGCTAAGGTCCACCATCTGGTCTGGATACGGCCCGGATCCGGCCGACTGCAGTAAACCTCGGGATAAACAGAGAGACTAACATTAGCGTAGATGCCATTCTTCTTATGATGTAACGAGTACATCAGGTGTTATGGGAAGTGTTCCCGGTTCCGGCTGACCTAGTTAATGCAGCCTAAAACAATCATTTAACTGATTTGAATAACAGAAATTAAAAATGTTTTATGTGTATGCCATAGTAAAGAGATGTGTTTTTAGTCTAGATTTAAACTGACAGAGTGTGTCTGCTTCCCGAACAATACTAGGAAGACTGTTCCAGAGTTTAGGTGCTAAATAGGAAAAGGACCGACCGCCTGCAGTTGATTTTGATATTCTAGGTATTATCAACTGGCCAGAATTTTGAGACCGCAATAAACGTGATGGAGTATAATGCGTTAAGAGCTCGCTCAAGTACTGGGGCGCTAAACCATTTAGTGCTTTGTAAGTAATCAGCAAGATTTTAAAATGTATACGATGTTTAACAGGGAGCCAATGCAGTGTTGAAAGAACCGGGCTAATATGGTCATACTTCCTGGTTCTAGTAAGAACTCTAGCTGCTGCGTTTTGGACCAGCTGCAGTTTATTTATTAAGCGAGCAGGGCAACCACCCAGTAGAGCATTACAATAATCTAGCCTTGAGGTCATGAACGCATGAACTAACTGTTCAGCATTTTGCATTGAAAGCATGCGCCGTAATTTAGATATATTTTTAAGATGGTAGAATGCAGTTTTACAGATGCTAGAAACGTGGCTTTCAAATGAGAGATTGGTATCAAAGAGCACACCCAGGTTCCTAACTGACGACGAGGACTTGACAGAGCAGCCATCGAGTGTTAGACAGTATTCTAGGCTACTACTGCTATTAACTAGTTGCTTATTAACAGGCATATTACTAGGATATTGTCTATTTATTAGTACTTATTAGTATGCCTTATTCTGCATGACCTTATTCTACATCCCTTAATCCTACCCAATACGTAAAAACTACCTTACTAACTATTAATAAGCAGTAAATTAGGAGTTTATTGAGTCAAAAGTTGTGGTTAATAGTGAATATGTTTTCCCCATACTAAAGTGTTACTGAAGTTTAAATTGAAAATGCTATTAAAACATCTGACTTAATTCTTATAATTTCTAAACCCTAAACTAGTGTAATGAATCAATGCAATATTCACAATGTTAATTTTTTTTTCACAACACATATTGTAAATATTCGGCATACATCACTGAGCCCTGTTCATATGGAAAAACAATCACTGTGCAACCAAACCTTTTCTCATCTTGTGTTCAAAGTGATTATAATCGTCTGTATTTGTATTTTTCACTTTCATTTCTTTCCACAGTACGAGCGAAGCAACAGGTCTTAAGACTTGAGGTGAAAGCAGGAGATAATGTCAATGATCAAGCCATTACAGCTGCTGTGTTAAATAAGGTGAGCTGTTACTGTACCTACACATTTACAGTAGGTCTATAGCCATCTTTCTTACCTGGCAGTTGAGATGTTACCACATGAAGCACATTTCACAGGGTGTAACGGTTCACAGTAAAATATCGAACCATACCATTCTCCACCCATGGTTCGGCACACAATTGCACAGACAAATTCGCACTAAAATTATATCCAAAACATGCCCATCTTGGCGAGTATCCTAGTAAACCCAGTTGGTTATGTTTGAAGTGAATGTAAATAGTCGAGAAAAACAACGAATGTGTACAATATTAGTATATTGGATCCGTGCGTTATGTCTTAAAGTGACAGCAGCCTAATATTCTTGCTGCTGTCTGTTTTTGTTAATCAAACAACAAATGACAAATTACTCGCTGCTCATAACTGAATATATTTTGTAACTTTAATAAGGATTAATCTTTATTTAATTTATACATTGAAGATTATATGCAGTAAAATGACATTAATTCATAATTATGAGATCAAAAGTTGTAATTATGAGATCTCATAATGACAATTACAGTTGTAAGTTTTTATGTCATAATTATGATTTACAAAAGCTTTTTTTTCTTATGAGGCTGAAATGGGCTTCCATACATCATAAATAAATGGAACAGTTGTAATCCTCAGGTCCAGAAGACACTGAGAGAGCAGGGAATGGCAGCGGATGTTCAGTTGGTGTGGCGGGAGCAGCCGGATGGAATGGTGTTCCAAAAAATTAAGAACGGATCAACAGGCATGAACGAAGAACTTTAAGGGCAGAAGATGATTAAATATTACCATTAACAAAGTGTGTTGTGAGTTTAGAATTAAGATTCGTTCATTAGTTGTAGTTGGCTAACGTAAAAGTAATTAAATACACATTGTACATGTTGTGATTTTTTTTTGTGAACTCTGCTTACTAAATTTACAGTGAACTCTTAAACATAAAGTTTTTTTTTTGTTGGTATTAATGGTTCTATGAAGAACCTTTGACATCCATGAAATCACTAAAGGTTCTTTACAGTGAAAAGGTTCTTAAGATCATTAAAATGATTCATTTAAGAACTAATAACTTAAAGGTTATTTTATAGAATCACTGCAAGGAAAAAACCCTTTTGGAAACTGCTCTCTGTAAAATTAATAAATAAGTAAATAATAAGGATTGTCAGCATGTGAATGTTTGCATCGGTGTGAATAAGAGTTCAGTTTCTTGTATTAAATATTTGCATTCGTGGTCTCAAAGATACTTTCGACCTTTATGAATGTTATAATTTTACAATTAAATTATTGTTGCACTTAGCTATCACTGCTTATAATTTTGCTTTAAAATAACTTTCCTGGAATTAACTTATGGAGACAACTCAAATATCCAAGTTGTCACTTAATACTTCACATTTTAAGTTGAATAAACTTAAAATTTTAATGCAGCATGAACACTTTGTTAATGTTTAATATGACCAATCATTGCAGAGAACCATTGATTAGTAATCTATGTATATATACATATACATATACATATACATACATATATATATATATATATATATATATATACACTCACCTAAAGGATTATTAGGAACACCATACTAGTACTGTGTTTGACCCCCTTTCGCCTTCAGAACTGCCTTAATTCTATGTGGCATTGATTCAACAAGGTGCTGAAAGCATTCTTTAGAAATGTTGGCCCATATTGATAGGATAGCATCTTGCAGTTGATGGAGATTTGTGGGATGCACATCCAGGGCACGAAGCTCCCGTTCCACCACATCCCAAAGATGCTCTATTGGGTTGAGATCTGGTGACTGTGGGGGCCATTTTAGTACAGTGAACTCATTGTCATGTTCAAGAAACCAATTTGAAATGATTCGAGCTTTGTGACATGGTGCATTATCCTGCTGGAAGTAGCCATCAGAGGATGGGTACATGGTGGTCATAAAGGGATGGACATGGTCAGAAACAATGCTCAGGTAGGCCGTGGCATTTAAACGATGCCCAATTGGCACTAAGGGGCCTAAAGTGTGCCAAGAAAACATCCCCCACACCATTACACCACCACCACCAGCCTGCACAGTGGTAACAAGGCATGATGGATCCATGTTCTCATTCTGTTTACGCCAAATTCTGACTCTACCATCTGAATGTCTCAACAGAAATCGAGACTCATCAGACCAGGCAACATTTTTCCAGTCTTCAACTGTCCAATTTTGGTGAGCTCGTGCAAATTGTAGCCTCTTTTTCCTATTTGTAGTGGAGATGAGTGGTACCCAGTGGGGTCTTCTGCTGTTGTAGCCCATCCGCCTCAAGGTTGTGCGTGTTGTGGCTTCACAAATGCTTTGCTGCATACCTCGGTTGTAACGGGTGGTTATTTCAGTCAAAGTTGCTCTTCTATCAGCTTGAATCAGTCGGCCCATTCTCCTCTGACCTCTAGCATCAACAAGGCATTTTCGCCCACAGGACTGCCGCATACTGGATGTTTTTCCCTTTTCACACCATTCTTTGTAAACTCTAGAAATGGTTGTGCGTGAAAATCCCAGTAACTGAGCAGATTGTGAAATACTCAGACCGGCCCGTCTGGCACCAACAACCATGCCACGCTCAAAATTGCTTAAATCACCTTTCTTTCCCATTCTGACATTCAGTTTGGAGTTCAGGAGATTGTCTTGACCAGGACCACACCCCTAAATGCATTGAAGCAACTGCCATGTGATTGGTTGATTAGATAATTGCATTAATGAGAAATTGAACAGGTGTTCCTAATAATCCTTTAGGTGAGTGTATATATATACATATATAGTTACATAAACAATTATAAATAAATAACTTTTTTTTATAACATCATATTATAACATCACATTAAATAATGCTTCATCATTCATACCCATAGGTGATAAAATCTGAAGGGTAAAAATCCAAAACAACTCACGTCTCTGTAAGAACAATTCAATATCGCCCCCTCTAGGTGGCACACTCACTTTTTCAATCCCACAAAACCGTAAAGAGGACACATCGTGATTCAATGTACAAAAATTGGCCGCAACCGGATAATTAACATCTTTTCTTCTAATAGAACTCTTATGTTCACTAACTCTTTGTTTTAGTTGACGTGACGTTTTTCCAACATAACCCAAACCACAAGGACATCGGATCAAATAAACAACATGCGTAGAGACACACGTGATCACAGAATTAATTCTTTATTTTTTACCAGTTCTTGGATGACAGAAAAAAGATGTTTTAAATGTATTATTGCACTGAGCACAATTACCACATCGATAATTTCCCTTCTGTATTGGGCTGAGTAATCTCTGAGACAGGCTCGGAGTCTCACGCTGAAAACGAGCATGTACTAAGTTATCTTTTAAATTCCTAGCCCGTTTGTACACAATCAACGGAGGATGCTGGAAAATAGCACTCAATTCAGGATCAGAAGTCAACAAATGCCAATGTTTTTTAAAAATAGATCTTATCAAATAAGACTTGGATGAATGAGTTGTAATAAAAGTAAAAGAATGTTTTTTTACTTCTTTTTTTTTTTAACAAATTTTTTGTATTAAATGCATCATCAATCCATTCAGAGGGATAACCCGATCTAAAAATCTCTTTTTCATTATTCTCGATTTTTCAATAAAATCTAGATCAGAATGGCAAATCCTCCTCAGTCTATAAAACTGACTTTTGGGCAACCCCTTTTTAAAAAAGTTGGATGGAAGCTGGTAGCAAGCAACAAAGTGTTGCAATCCGTTTCTTTTGTAAACAAAGTCGTAATCAAGTTGCCCTGATTCCCTTTCAGTCAGTACACTACGAGTTATGTCAGTTACTGACGGAATGGGGGGTTTCGCTTAGAAGCCTATCACCTTCGAGTTCTACAAAACGAGCCAATGGCATGAGAATGCCATGGGTCTGCGGAACTCCGCCCCACCTCGTGGGTATAAAAGGAGCTGCGCGGCAATCTCACATTATGTTTCTGCTTCGGAGCCGAGTGCATCACTTGCCTTCTGAGCTTCTCTCTACAAATAAGACGAGCGACTCTTCAGTGGTGTCGGTGTTACGGCGTGTTCCAGCGAGTTCCGCATTCCTGCTTCTGATCAAATCAAATCAAATCACCTTTATTTATATAGCACTTTTTACAATGGCAATTGTTTCAAAGCAGCTTCACATTGGCAACAGGAAAATAATGCAACGGAATTTGATTCGGCTCTGGTGAAAACGGTGATGTCATCCAGCTCATTTCAATTATCATATAGTGTCAATGCGGGCAGATCAGTAATATAGTTGAAATTTAAGTGTCCCCAACTGAGCAAACCAAAAGCCAAAGGCGACGGTGGCAAGGAACCAAAACTCCTTCAGGGCCAGAATGGAGAAAAAAACCTTGGGAGAAACCAGGCTCAGTCGGGGTGCCAGTTCTCCTCTGGCCGACGAACAAATAGTGTATGATTATGATTCTGGCACATTACAGGTCAGAAGTCATATTAGATCAATAGATATTCGTAGGATTATTCGAAAGATTGGAGTCGTCACGCCGGGGACGGGTTTAATGAGGATGTCGTGTCGATGCGGCATTTACAGGGGGGAGTATAATTGACACGGTCTCTACAGACACTTCAGGGATGCTGTCGTCATGTCCAGGCTAAGGGCCACCATCTGGTCTGGATACGGCCGACTGCAGTAAACCTCGGGATAAACAGAGAGACTAACATTAGCGTAGATGCCATTCTTCTTATGATGTAACGAGTACATCAGGTGTTATTGGAAGTGTTCCCGGTTCCGGCTGACCTAGTTAATGCAGCCTAAAACAATCATTTAACTGATTTGAATAATAGAAATTAAAAATGTTTTATGTGTATGCCATAGTAAAGAGATGTGTTTTTAGTCTAGATTTAAACTGACAGAGTGTGTCTGCTTCCCGAACAATGCTAGGAAGACTGTTCCAGAGTTTAGGTGCTAAATAGGAAAAGGATCGACCGCCTGCAGTTGATTTTGATATTCTAGGTATTATCAACTGGCCAGAATTTTGAGACCACCAACCCGACGGACATTCCTCGGGCCACACCCCGCTCCGAATCGCAAGCTGGTGAGCTTCTGATTGAGATGGCTGGTCCCTCACATCAGGGACCCAGTGTTTCTATCGGGGCTCCAGTGGATGGTATGATGTCGCATCACAATGCGGGCCTGAGTCCTCTGGAGATGAAGGTTCGGCTGCGCTGCCTCCTTCGGGAGCACCAGCGTTGCCCGAGTCTGATCCAGAGCTGACAGCCATGCTTTCCCGGGCAGCTGTGAACATTGGGCTGGACTGGAACCCTCCACCTCAGCCCAAGCATTCAAGGCTGGATGATTGGTTCCTGGGCACGAGGCACACTGATCACCTGCTGCCGCCCCCAGGGCCATTCTTCCCGGAGGTGCATGAGTAAGTTACCAGTTCATGGAGGGCACCTTTTTCTGCCTGTAATCGTCCTGGTACAACCTCAGCCTTCACTACCCTCGATGGAGGTGCGGCTAAAGGGTATGTGGGGATTCCCCCAGTGGAGTGCTCTGTTGCGATGCAGCTGCATTCTCAGAGCGCCTCCGCCTGGCGTGGTGATCCCAAGCGCCCGTCCAAAGCCTGTGGGTTCTCGTCCACCTTAGTGGCAGAGGCCTACAGAGTTGCAGGTCAGGCCGCGTCTGCTTTGCATGCCATGGCCATCCTGCAAGTATACCAGGCCAAGGTTTTAAAAATCATGCACGAGGGCGGTGCTGACCCAGGGCTTATGTAGGAAAGTGCGCACTGCCACCGACTTCGCTCTCTCCGAGCGACGAAGGTCACTGCGCAGTCCCTGGGTCAGGTTATGTCCACTTTGGTGGTCCAGGAGCGCCACCTATGGCTGAACCTGGCAGATATGAGGGAGTCTGAGCGAACCCGTTTCCTCAACTCCCCGATCTCCCAGGCCAGCCTCTTCGGCGGTGTGGTCAAGGACTTTGCCCAGAAGTTCTCAGCCGCCCAGGAGCAGTCTGAGGCGTTCAAACATGTGCTGACCAGGCAGCCCGCTGCTGCATCTACACCGCCGCATGCTCAGCCGCCTCAGCCTGCCCGCCGCTGAGGGGGCCCCCCTGCAGCTCCCGGCCCTCCTGCTCAGCCCAGCAGCAGCCTTCACCCGGGCCGCAGCGCGGAGGAGGACTCAGTAAGGTGGCGCACCCCGTCTCTGCCCCTAAGCTTGCCAAATGCCAGGCTAAGCAGCACTCCCGAGACGGGCAGCTCAGAGATAGGCGTCAGTTCTTTTCAGGAGATGGTAGCAGGACCACTCCTTCCCCCGGTGGAGGGCCGGGGGAGAATCTTTTGTTCTCCCCTTGGCATCACGGCTGGTGGTAACCAGTATTTTAGAACTGTCATTCAGGTTTGGCAATGCGATTCAGTTCGCACGGTCACCTCTCTGGTTTCGGGGAGTCCGCTATACCACAGTGGGTGGCAACACCCCTGTCATGCGTGCGGAGGTCGACACCCTACTGGCGAAGGGTGCGATTGAGACCGTCCCTCCATTTAGGGAGCTAAACCATTTAGTGCTTTGTAAGTAATCAGCAAGATTTTAAAATGTATACGATGTTTAATAGGGAGCCAATGCAGTGTTGCCAGAACCGGGCTAATATGGTCATACTTCCTGGTTCTAGTAAGAACTCGAGCTGCTGCCTTTTGGACAAGCTGCAGTTTATTTATTAAGCGTGCAGGGCAACCACCCAGTAGAGCATTACAATAATCTAGCCTTGAGGTCATGAATTATCATGAGGTCATATTATGCTCCTTTTTAGAAAGAAATGGTATCTGTGAGGATTTCCAGTCAGGATTTAGACCGTATCATAGTACTGAGACTGCTCTCATCAGAGTAACAAATGATTTACTCTTATCATCCGATCGTGGTTGTATATCTCTATTAGTGTTACTCGATCTTAGCGCTGCATTCGATACTATCGACCACAATATTCTTTTGAATAGACTCGAAAATTATGTTGGCATTAGTGGAACTTCATTGGCATGGTTTAAATCATACTTATCTGACCGTTATCAGTTTGTAGCAGTAAATGAAGAGATGTCACACCGAACACAAGTTCAGTATGGAGTACCGCAGGGCTCAGTGCTAGGACCGTTGCTTTTCACCCTGTACATGCTACCACTGGGAGATATTATTAGGAAGCATGGCGTTAATTTTCATTGTTATGCTGACGATACTCAGCTCTATATTTCTTCACGCCCTGACGAAACTTACCAATTCACAAGATTAACAGAATGCATAGCTGATATAAAAAATTGGATGACTAGTAATTTCCTGCAACTTAATTCAGAAAAAACTGAATTTTTAATCATTGGACAAAAAAACTCCACAAGTAGTAACCTAGAATACTGTCTAACACTCGATGGCTGCTCTGTCAAGTCCTCGTCGTCAGTTAGGAACCTGGGTGTGCTCTTTGATACCAATCTCTCATTTGAAAGCCACGTTTCTAGCATCTGTAAAACTGCATTCTACCATCTTAAAAATATATCTAAATTACGGCACATGCTTTCAATGCAAAATGCTGAACAGTTAGTTCATGCGTTCATGACCTCAAGGCTAGATTATTGTAATGCTCTACTGGGTGGTTGCCCTGCTCGCTTAATAAATAAACTGCAGCTGGTCCAAAACGCAGCAGCTAGAGTTCTTACTAGAACCAGGAAGTATGACCATATTAGCCCGGTTCTGGCAACACTGCATTGGCTCCCTATTAAACATCGTATACATTTTAAAATCTTGCTGATTACTTACAAAGCACTAAATAGTTTAGCGCCCCAGTACTTGAGCGAGCTCTTAACGCATTATACTCCATCACGTTTATTGCGGTCTCAAAATTCTGGCCAGTTGATAATACCTAGAATATCAAAATCAACTGCAGGCGGTCGGTCCTTTTCCTATTTAGCACCTAAACTCTGGAACAGTCTACCTAGCATTGTTCGGGAAGCAGACACACTCTGTCAGTTTAAATCTAGACTAAAAACACATCTCTTTACTATGGCATACACATAAAACATTTTTAATTTCTATTATTCAAATCAGTTAAATGATTGTTTTAGGCTGCATTAACTAGGTCAGCCGGAACCGGGAACACTTCCAATAACACCTGATGTACTCGTTACATCATAAGAAGAATGGCATCTACGCTAATGTTAGTCTCTCTGTTTATCCCGAGGTTTACTGCAGTCGGCCGGATCCGGGCCGTATCCAGACCAGATGGTGGACCTTAGCCTGGACATGACGACCATATCCCTGAAGTGTCTGTAGAGACAATAGTGTCAATTAAACTCCCCCCTGTAAATGCCGCATCGACACGACATCCGAATTAAACCCGTCCCCGGCGTGACAACTCCAATCTTTCGAATAATCCTACGAATATCTATTTATCTAATATGACTTCTGACCTGTAATGTTACCAGAATCATAATCATACACTATTTGTTCGTCGGCCAGAGGGGAACTGGCACCCCGACTGAGCCTGGTTTCTCCCAAGGTTTTTTTCTCCATTCTGGCCCTGAAGGAGTTTTGGTTCCTTGCCACCGTCGCCTTTGGCTTTGGCTTGCTCAGTTGGGGACACCTAAATTTCAACTATATTACTGATCCGCCCGCATTGACACTATATGATAATTGAAATGAGCTGGATGACATCACCGTTTTCTCCAGAGCGGCTGTACAGCCGAATCAAATTCCGTTGCATCATTTTCCTGTTACCACTGTGAAGCTGCTTTGAAACAATTGCCATTGTGAAAAGCGCTATATAAATAAAGGTGATTTGATTTGATTTTGATGAACGCATGAACTAACTGTTCAGCATTTTGCGTTGAAAGAATGTGCCGTAATTTAGATATATTTTTAAGATGGTAGAATGCAGTTTTACAGATGCTAGAAATGTGGCTTTCAAATGAAAGATTGGTATCAAAGAGCACACCCAGGTTCCTAACTGACGACAAGGACTTGACAGAGCAGCCATCGAGTGTTAGACAGTATTCTAGGTTACTACTTGTGGAGTTTTTTTGTCCAATAATTAAAAATTCTGTTTTTTCTGAATTAAGTTGCAAGAAATTAATAGTCATCCAATTTTTTATATCAGTTATGCATTCCTTTAATCTTGTGAATTGGTAAGTTTCGTCAGGGCGTGAAGAAATATAGAGCTGAGTATCGTCAGCGTAACAACGAAAACTAACGCCATGCTTCCTAATGATAGCTCCCAGTGGTAGCATGTACAGGGTGAAAAGCAACGGTCCTAGCACTGAGCCCTGCGGTACTCCATACTGAACTTGTGATCGGTGACATCTCTTCATTTACTGCTACAAACGGTCAGATACCCTTACACTTGCATTGAGTGCGTTTCCCTCACACTCTTTCCCTCACAGATTGGAGAGATAGGTAAGATTGGTCATGTTATCTTTTTAAATGTGATGGAGTTTTGAGTGTTTTGAAATTGAATCGGGTAAAAAAATAACGCCCAGCTTGCTTGACTGGGGTTGAGGTGTTTAGCATCACTAAGATTCAGATCAGGATCAGAATGGATTAGGAGCGGTGCACTACTGAAAGCTTGCTTCAGGGTGTTAATGGCAAAATCAGCTTCTGGGGACCAGGATAGAGGCTTACCACTGAGTAAGGAGGTGAGTGGACTGGTAAAGGTATTGTAGTTATGTATAAAGCGGCGGTAGAAGTTGGCAAAACCTAGAAATCATTGTAATTATTTGATGGTTTTGGGTACACAGCAAAAGATTATGAAGCAGTGTTAAAGTTGTTGAGATAATTAAGTGATTAATTGAGTGATGGTTGACCATTAGTGATGAACATCTGGAAAGAGTCACCATTTTTAAGTCACCATTATGGTGATCAGTGTTTGCTTTACTTGGGTTCTTGACCCTTGACTTTTTGACATTACTTTTTCTCTGGCTGCTTTAACTGTGCAAACCCCAAAATACGTACCAATATGTACAGATCACTGAAGTTTCCAACAGAAATGAACACTAGAAGCAGTAAAACAGCAAGCACTTTTTATCGTTTACATACACACTTATGATTACAGGGGCAGATTATGGATCAATGACTTGTTTTCACGCGGCTCCTTGCAAAATATTATGTTATGACCTCAAAACATTAGACCTAAAAATGAATACATTTTGAAGTTTGCATCACTTAACCAGCTCCATATGTTGGGCTTTTCTGACATACCAAGCTTGCTCGGTAGCTCAGCTAGTACAGAATTGTACTTGCAATGCTTAAAGCTCAGGTACGAATCCCGTGAAAGACGAGTCACGATAAAAGAGCTCAAAGACAAGAGTTCAAACACAAGCTAAAATGACATGGTTACAATTGTATTTTTGTCACATTTGCTTTTGTTAACACTATCGGGTAGGTTTAGGGTTTAGTGTAGGAGTATGTTATTTAATGTGATGGAGCATTAAGCTTTTAGCATTGTTGCCAGATTCACGCTCATCTTTTCCGGAAAAAAACTAAACACGCTTTTAGCGCCACCCAGTGGATATTTCACTTTGAAACTGTCGCGAAACGTACACGAGGCAACGTATTTTGGGGTTTGCAAAAAAGTTGCCACAGGTACGTTTTTCCAATGAGACCAAGCTGAAGAAAGCACAGAGAAAAATATTTTCAGGTTTGATTATGTTTTCATAGTAACAATCTCCACGTGGTGACCTGATGAACTGTGATCATTCTAAGCCCAATCTCTGATTATATTTGTGATGTGTAATTTTACATAATTTATTACAGCAGCCCTGTGATGTTACAGCATCAGATTCTGCACAAATTTTTTTTGAAATATTATTTTTTCAGACACACACACAGACTTCAAGAATCAGCGTATGAATCTCAACAATGGTGACAAACAGCATATTCAGATGTAGTGATTTATGGTCTTAAATATTAATATTAATATTTAGTATTAATATTAATATTGAGTTTTGGGTCACACGTCACGTAAGGTAAATGTGAGAGTGTCAGAAGATTCCTTCCTATATTACGGGGTACCAGCCAAGGAATTTCACCTTGACATTAAATAACAATCATGAAAGATTGTTGACTGAATTAGAATTATACATTTTAGGAAGTTTGTCATCTGACCAATCTGAAGGATTCGTGAGATATCGTTAACTTGTAGAGCCTCTTACTGTATTATCAACACAAGGAAGACAAGTGTAATAAAAGGATTTTATTAACAAAAGGATAGACAAGAGTAACTATCAACTACTGAATGGATAAAGTGCAAAAGGATTGATGAATGCAAGTCACTGAGTTGGATGTTACTATGGGAGTTACAAGTTATTTTATGGAAAGATAAACAGTAATAAGGTAAACCTTATTCTGAATTCAAAAAATAAATTGAGAGATTATTTGTTATTAACTGACATCAGCTATGCAAAATCTAATGCAAATTAGATAACCATATACTGACGATATACACTAACGCCAAGGTCTCTGGAAAGAGGTTTGGTGAAGTGATATTTACGTTCTGCCTGGTGATGTGCTGAGTCCAAGCGGCAACGTCTTCCACTTGCTGAGCTGGGCCACGTTGCAGTGGGATGAAAGGAGTTGGATTCCGTTTCACAGCCTTGAACGCAAAGTACTTGAACGTTGAACTCCTGAAGCACAGAGAAGGTCCTTATTCTGGAACACGCAGATGAAGGAGCCTTGAAGTTGAAGGTTCTAACGTCTGTGCAGACGATCCTTATCCTCTGGAACACGCAAATGGAAGGATCTTTAGAATCTGAAGTCAGGGCAAATCCTGGCAGTTTGGAACACGCAGATCTGGAGGATCTCTGATGAAAAGATTCTGAAGTCCGTACAGAAGATCCGAGCAATCTGGAACACGCAGATCTGGAGGATCTCTGAAGAGATTCTAAAGTTAGTGCAGAAGATCTTAAAAATGGGGGGCGCTGAGCTTATGGTCGTTGAACTAGAACCCTGGAACCAGAATCCTGGAACAATTCTCTGTCTTAGAGAGAACCTTTTAAACTCTCCTGGGAAGGAGGGATTTGCAAATTGGCTCCTTTCAGATCCAGTGTTTTGATTGGTTGATGCTGTCAAAGGTGGCCACAGTATGGCCTCTCTCTGGGGACACTAAATATTCAACTATATTACTGATCTGCCCGCATTGACACTATATGATAATTGAAATGAGCTGGATGACATCACTATTTTCTCCAGAGCAGCTGTACAGCCGAATCAAATTCTGTTGCATTATTTTCCTGTTAACACTGTGAAGCTGCTTTGAAACAATCGGCATTGTAAAAAGCGCTATATAAATAAAGGTGACTCGACTTGACTTGACATGAGGTTCATTTGCATAGCTTAAAGTTCATGTTTAGAACAATGTCTCTAAGGTTTTTCCTATACATAAATCACTTTCCAAACCAATTTCAGATTAACCTAGGCATTGTGCTGAAAACATAAAGACCAAACATCATTTGGGTAATATTGAACTTTTGCATCTAATAATGCATGTAATTGCATGTATGCATTCATGTATACCTTAATAGATAAGTTTGTATATTTTGCATATATACAAACAGCATTCATTATATATATAGAGAGAGCTCTGTTAAAAGAAATGGAGAAGTTTTTCTCCATTTTGTGTAGGAAATCCATGCTTTGTGGCTTCAAAACCAGTTTGTTGAGTCTGAGTCCGTGGTCATTCACACCTTGTTCTCTCAGGACTGAGAGACTGGAATGAACAATGGCCAAATGGTGATGGGATCAGTCTGTGATCAATGACCTGCTAATGTCATCATCTTTCCCTTCCACAAATGGTACCTGGCAATTGTTTTTGCAGGCGTATCTCCTAGTCCACCTATTTCCTTGATAGTGGAACTTCTTTTGGAGGTGTGAGTTTTAGAGTCCTGTCCTTTTCATCATGGCGGATGAAAGGAACTCCTGTTTATCACTACACAGATAAACAGATCAACTCTGAACATCACAAAACAAGCTACTAAAAAGTCACATAAAACAGCAAAAATAAAAGCAAGTAAGAATAAAAGAAATTACTAAGACAATTCAGCTGCATAATTTATTAATGCAGCAAGGCACCCCAGGGGAGGGACGGGGCCCCCTCACTCCCGACGTGTGTGTGGACTGAACTGTTCCCAATCCGCCTCCGACTGCGCCGCGTCGCCTGAGCAGGGACCGGCTCTTATAAACAGGCGCACGAGGTCCACGGCGAGGCCGGCCACCCACCCGACCCATCTTGAAACACGGACCAAGGAGTCTAACGCATGCGCGAGTCAAATGGTGTCCTCGAGCCCCCACGGTGCAATAATGTGAAGGAATGGCATGCCGAAGCCCGTAAAAGAGGTGGGCTGTGGTTTGGCTAGGGACTTCCAGCAACTAGCTGCTGGGTTCGGAGCAGGTCAGGCCCTCCCCAGGGAGGATGCACCATCCAGGGCATGAATCAAGCTCAGACGCCCCTGGAGGAAAATCCTCCATGAACACGGACAAAGTCCAAAGAGCTGAACTCGGCCAAAAGCGTCTTGCTAACAGACCTCCCTGACTTGTAACCAGGGAGGGTGCCTCAGTCCCGGGCACAGCCGGATCGGTGGGCCCTCTGGAGGGCGGTTGCAAGCGAAGATGGTCCAAAAACGGACCACCGGGGTGTTGTCTAGGAGGGGACGACACCCGACGTTGAAACACACAGACATCAAGAATCAGTGTATGAATCCCAACAACGGTCAACATTAAAAAGCTTTTTGCAATGCATGCTGGGAACCATGGATGAGTTTTGACTGGTGCACCCCAAGGTTATTATAGTTTATTTTAATTTCGTTTTCAGTTTTGCTATATATTTCAGTTTAGTTTTAGTTAGTTTCATAAATTGTTTAGTTTTTATTTTATAAACACATTTCTATTTAGTTTTTATATATTTATTTTCAGTTTTAGTAATTATAGTCTGGCAGAGTTACCAGAACACTTCCAGTGTAGACCAACACAAGATGTTTAATTTCAGCAGTTTAATGTTTGCACAAATTAGAGTTAACTCTTGTGCAGACATCTTAATAATAAAAGTAATATAATGGTCTGAGATTGAACAAAGAACCAAATAAATGCAACTTAAAAATATAAAAGTAAAAATGATGAAAATTCCAGACAAACTCATTCATATTAAAGATGAAATCTTGTTAAACATACCTATTTTAATTTTTTTCAGCAGTACAGTGTAGGCTAGCAATGTGACCACTGGTACATCA
The DNA here is from genome assembly GCA_039654105.1 of Coreius guichenoti. Classification (NCBI taxonomy): domain Eukaryota; kingdom Metazoa; phylum Chordata; class Actinopteri; order Cypriniformes; family Gobionidae; genus Coreius; species Coreius guichenoti. The sequence continues at coordinate 57,428,669 of CM077168.1, read as the reverse complement.
AAAAAAAACAGCTAAAGTCATCTGACTGCAGCGACACAACCTGCTGTGAAGCCAGTGTGAGTAAATGATGAAGTGTGTGTGTCCTCCATGGATAATAATATTATTAGTAGCAAATGATTTGTAAAAACAATGATAATAACAGCACCTTTCACCCTGTCACCATCATGCAAACATGAAATATCAAACATACAGTAGAAGTACTTTACAGGTTTTTTGCATTTGACAGACTTATTTTGCTGTTGCATCCGCATCTCTCGTCACATGAAACAGCATTCTAAAAACAGTGTTAAAATCAAGTTAAAAGAAGTTGAACTTGCATCTCATTATCTTGTGTCATTTCCTATTTTACTGCCACAAACGCATTCTTTGTGAACTGCCGCGTAGGACTAGCGATGTGTTCTACATTTCGGTCCCTCTCTGAGCGCGTCACAGGACAGCGGTTAATCTTCTCAGCTCACTTCACGCACATGTAGAGCCATATACAAATACTACCCTAAACAGCCACAGGCCAGATTTTCCGCCACAGTAAAAACGTATTAATTAAACGATTATTTATTTTTGATAATTATTTTATTTCAGTTAGTTTTTCAGTAACTGTTGTTAGTTTAGTTTAGTTTAGTTTTAGTTTTTCATTTATTATGATTTTTTTATTTTATTTCAGTTTACGAAAATGTTTTAGTCTTAGTTTCAGTTTTTGTTTATGAAAATAACCTTGGTGCTGCACCCAGAAAGCTTTTTGATGGTGACCGTTGTTGTGATTAATACACTGATTCTTGATGTCTGTGTGTGTCTGAATGATAGAGTAGTTCAAACCTTTTTGACCAGAACAACTTTAAAAAATCCCTTGTTATATTGAAAATGCCAGATCTTATGCTGTAGAGTCACAGAGCTGCTGTAATCAATAAAATAAATCTAAGTCAGAGATTAGGCTCTAAATGAGTTTAGTGTTTCAGATCACGATGATTATGTCAAAACATAACCAACAACATCTGATCACATTTTCTCTTGGCTTTTCTCGCTGCATACCTTGGAGGGTCAAGAGCCCAACTAAAGCAAACACTGATCACCATAATGGTGACCTAAAATGGTGATGCTTTCTTTCAGTCATTCTGCTTGTTAACAGCAGGTGTTCATCACTAATGGTCAATCATTACTCAGTTAATCACTTAATTATCTAATAGTTCAAATCAGTTAAATGATTTTTAGGCTGCATTAACTAGGTCAGCCGGAACCGGGAACACTTCCAATAACACCTGATGTACTCGTTACATCATAAAAAGAATGGCATCTACGCTAATGTTAGTCTCTCTGTTTATCCCGAGGTTTACTGCAGTCGGCCGGATCCGGGCCGTATCCAGATCAGATGGTGGACCTGTGCCCAGACATGACCAACGCATCCCTGAAGTGTCTGCAGAGACCGTGTCAATTAAACTCCCCCCTGAAATTGCCTCATCGACACGGCATCCTCAATAAACCCGTCCCCGGCGTGATGACTCCGATCTTTCGAATATTCCTATCTAATAATTGCCTCATCGACACAACATCCTCAATAAACCTGTCTCCGGCGTGATGACTCCGATCTTTGAATATTCCTATCTAATAATTGCCTCATCGACACGACATCCTCAATAAACCCATCTCCGGGGTGATGACTCCGATCTTTCGAATATTCCGATGTAATAATTGCCTTACCGACACGGCATGATGGGCAGAGGAGAACTGGCACCCCGACTGTGCCTGGTTTCTCCCAAGGTTTATTTTTCTCCATTATGCCACCTGATGGAGTTTTGGTTCCTTGCCACTGTAGCCTTTGGCTTGGCTTGCTCAGTTGGGGACACTAAAATTTTAAACTAAAAATTCAAATAAATTTTCAACTATATTACTGATCTGCCCGCATGGTCACTATATGATAATTTAAATGAGCTGTATAACATCAACGTTTTCTCCAGAGCGGCTGTACAGCCGAATCAAATTCTGTTGCATTATTTTCCTGTTACCACTGTGAAGCTGCTTTGAAACAATCAGCATCGTAAAAAGCGCTATATAAATAAAGGTGACTTGACTTGACTTGACTTGACTTGACTTGACTTGACTTGACTTGACTTGACTTTGACTTTGACTTTGACTTGACTTGACTTGAACACTCTTGAGTGTGGACTCAAATAAACTCTGAGGAGGGTTAATTTAACACTGGGGTTTTTACTGTGTGGGCCAGTTATGAATAGCTTCCACCTGTTGAAATATTGTTCTGGTTAATGACAAAGCCAAGGAACTGGATCTCAGATTGTTGAAACTGACACTTTTCGGCTTTGAGGAACATATTGCCCCTCTGAGATGTTCAAGAGCTGCTAAGGCGAGGCAAGGGAGTACCTGAATTTTTATTGTGATTCTGTTGGAGGCTTGATAATCGATACATGGCCGCAAGCCTCCATCATTCTTCGAAACAAAGAAGAAGCTTGAAGCAGCAGGGGAGGTAGATGGCCTGATGTTTCCTTGTTGTAAGGCCTCCTGAATATACTCCTCCATGGCTTCTTTCGACAGATTGCTATTCTATTGGACTTTCGATGGAAGTGGGGCATACAGAGACGTGTTGGGAAGGATACTGGTGCTGGAGGGGTAATGATGGAAAACAGGATGAGAAGCAACGATTGCCCTACCTCAGATCTTCACCAGTCTCCCAAGAGAGCTCATGATGATGTTTTATTAACCACAGATGCCCAAGGATAATGCCAGCAGTGGAGTTCTCCAGAACCAGAAAGTAAATCTCCTCTTGATGCAAACTACCGACACATAGATGGAGAGGACCCCCTCTGTATTTTATTGCTCTGGCTCTGGTTCTGGAGGGCTGGCTTGCTCTGGTTGGTGAAAGGAGCTTGACTGGCCCTGGGAGGTCTCCAAACACCCCTGCATACGATGGGCTATTCTGGTGGAGAGCTGGATGAACTTCTCTAAGTCAAGTCAAGTTACCTTTATTTATATAGCACTTTTTACAATGCCGATTGTTTCAAAGCAGCTTCACAGTGGTAACAGGAAAATAATGCAACAGAATTTGATTCAGCCGTACAGGCGCTCTGGAGAAAATAGTGATGTCATCCAGCTCAGTTCAATTATCATATAGTGTCAATGCGGGCAGATCAGTAATATAGTTGAAATTTAAGTGTCCCCAACTGAGCAAGCCAAAAGCCAAAGGCGACGGTGGCAAGGAACCAAAACTCCTTCAGGGCCAGAATGGAGAAAAAAACCTTGGGAGAAACCAGGCTCAGTCGGGGTGCCAGTTCTCCTCTGGCCAGCAAACAAACAAGATCGGAGTCATCACGCATGAGACTCGTCAATGGAATCATCGTATGCAGCGAGATGCAGCCGCAGCTGGGGAGATAATCCTTGATGGTTAGGAGAGATCGCTCGTTCCAGCCGATAGTCATTGCTAATGTGGAAACTTCAAAGCATAGTCATTGATGGACATTTTTAACCTGCTTCAAATGATAAAGCTGATCACCAATGGAAGTATCACCAACGGACTTACTGACTTATTTTGCGAAATCGCCGACAAATGCCCGAAATCGTAGGCAAATCGGTGCTCGTTCACATGAGTGACAATCACGCAGTGTGATTTATCAAAGACGCAATCTGAGAGAATCGCAGACGCCCATGAGATATTTGGCATGCTAAATATCTGGACCTGTCGGCGATTCAAAATCCTGCTGTGTGAAATGTGTTCTGACTGAAAATGACATCGGCAATGACCGACAGCCAATGAGAGAGCAAGACCAGTTATAGACCAGAATATCAGTATTTTAATAGATATATTTACAATTATATCAAACAGAAACAAAGCACAAGCATTTGCTTGACCAGCTGCAACAGCAGCACATTGCCAAATGATTTATTTACCTCCAACTCTCTTTGCAGAACACTATCTTTGCTCTCTGTGTCTCCCCAACCATTTCCTCCTCCATAATCTTTTTTCTTTTTCTCCTTTTCGCTGCAAATCAGCGCACAGACAATTTGGATGGCAAGCTTTCTGCAGTCTATTATTTTTAATAACAATTCTTCAACTTCTCACGCCAAGAAGTCCGGTCTGACACGCGTGATCGCGCGTTGTTTCCTTGTCACTTCTCGCGTGTGTTTGGTTGTGAAACGTAGTTTGCGGACCGGACAGAGTTGTCGGCGATTCTTCCTCTTATACAGTCATGCAGTGTGAAACCCCCTGTCGCCGATCCATCAGTCAGTGTGAACACAGCAGCGACTGAATGCTACCCCAAATAGTCATGAAAATCATGCAGTCTAAACTCGGCATTAGCCATAGACAAGACAAGACCAGACTCTCTGTGTGTCTGTGTCTGTGTGTGTGTGTGTGTGTGTGGAGAGTCCTGATATCTGGTGATGAGGTGATTAATGACAGCTGGAGATGATTAGAATTCTGGAAACTGAGGAGCCTGGTGATTCCGTGACTGTAAGCAGAAGTGAAGGATTAAGGAATAATACAGCTAGCGTCAATCTCTCATGCAGATCATTTGGTTATTCTAGGACAGATGTGCCACTTGGGTTCACCAGGTCTTTAGTCAAATGTACACAAAATGTCATGAAAATGGCCTCTGAGTGGATTAGACCACAAACAAAGCTTTGAGTTGAGGGAAGTTGAAGAATTCAATGACCTCAGTGTTTCTCTACGACTTTAGATTGGACATCAAGTGGCATCCCAACACAGTAACAAAATTATTTATTGTATAAGTACATGGTTCAAATGCATCAAAAAGTATTAGTATGTATTAGTATGAACAGCATCAACAACCAGTGGCGTCGATTGGGTAAGGCAGGGTGTGATGGCTGCCTGGTCAGGTCAATGCAAAGTAATATTTTTATTGCAAAGTTATATTACTATGTGTGAAATATCATTTGTTCTTAGCAGGCAATAAAACAGCTCAAACATGCTTGTTTATCCACATACTGTAATTGAACCCGTGTTTAATGTCATCTGCATCATAGTGTAGTTTTGTTCATAGTTTTTTAAAGATGAGGGCATCACACAACCTGTACAAGTTTCATCACACATGCTTTCATAAAGGTGAACGTCCAGGTTTACCTTTAAATCTGCTTTTGTTCTAGTTTGAAGGGTTTAATTTTTCTGATTCTCCTAATGCGACATATCGCTGCACAGAACAATCACAAATGAGATCTCTTTAATACCTCAGTTGTTTCTCCTGCGGAGAGCATACGAAGGCCGAGTTTCTTCAAATTGTTCCCAGATCAGGCTATCACATTAGTTTTAGCTTCATACACTGCAAAGAATTATGTTTTTCCTCAGTGTTTCTGTCTTGTTTTCCAGCACAAATATCTAAACATTCTTAAACAAAATGACTGAAGATGAACTGTATGAAAATGAAGTGCGTTTGTGCTTAAAACAAGAACAAATATCTACCAATGGGGTCAGAAAAATAACCTTGTTTTCTGTTTAAATCCATTGGCAGATGTTTGTTCTTGTTTTAAGCACAAACTCACTTCATTTTCATACAGTTTTAAAAAAAAATAATAATTTTGTCATTTTGCGTCTTCAGTAAATGTGTCTTGATTTAAGTCCTTTAAGTCTTAGTCTGTGGGTATTTTCCATTGCTTGCCTCATTTAATGTGTTTTGAATAAAAGGCTTCATGTTTCAAGCAAATTCAGATGAAAATCAGTCTGTCATTCTGAAGGGTTTTGGAGCAAACAAGAAAACCTCAAAGCTGACTGCATGAAAAAGTGCTTGAACAGATCTCTGTCAGAGTTCAACACAACAGGTGGGTTAACCCTAACTCCCTGGCCTATAACCGGGGAGGGTGCCTCAGTCCCGGGCACAGCCGGATCGGTGGGCCCTCTGGAGGGCGGTTGCGAGCGAAGACGGTCCAAAACAGACCGCTGGGGTGTAGTCTAGGAGGGGACGACACCTGACGTTGAAACACACAGACATCAAAAATCAGTGTATGAATCTCAACAACGGTCAACATCAAAAAGCTTTTTGCAATGCATGCTGGGAACCATGGATGAGTTTTGACTGGTGCACCCCAAGGTTATTATAGGTTTGCATTTTTAAATTAGTTTTTATTTTAATTTCGTTTTCAATTTTGCTATATATTTCAGTTTAGTTTTAGTTAGTTTCATAAATTGTCTCGTTTTTATTTTATAAACACATTTCTATTTAGTTTTTATATATTTATTTTCAGTTTTAGTAATTATAGTCTGGCAGAGTTACCAGAACACTTCCAGTGTAGACCAACACAAGATGTTTAATTTCAGCAGTTTAATGTTTGCACAAATTAGAGTTAACTCTTGTGCAGACATCTTAATAATAAAAATAAAATAATGGTCTGAGAATGAACAAGGAACCAAATAAATGCAACTTAAAAATATAAAAGTAAAAAAGATGAAAATTCCAGACAAACTCATTCATATTAAAGATGAAATCTTGTTAAACATACCTATTTTAATTTTTTTAGCAGTACAGTGTAGGCTAGCAATGTGACCACTGGTACATCAAAAAAAAACAGCTAAAGTCATCTGACTGCAGCGACACAACCTGCTGTGAAGCCAGTGTGAGTAAATGATGAAGTGTGTGTGTCATACATGGATAATAATATTATAAGTTGCAAATGATTTGTAAAAACAAGTTAGTTAGTTAGCTAGTTAGTTAGTTAGTTAAGCCTTTATTTGTCCCGCAGTGGGGAAATTGCATTTAGCAACAGCAGGGGTACAGTGGTAAAATAGCAGTATTAGAAAAAACAGAAATCCTGAAATAAACTAAAATAGACTATACATAAAAATTATGCTAACAAGTATTACACATTTCAAAAATTGCACAGTAAAAAGGCACATTACTTGTATAAAATATTGCAACAGTAAAAAGAGTTTTATGTTAGCAGTGTTCATTGTGCAGTCTGACTGCAGCAGGAAGTAAAGACCTGCAGAATCTCTCCTTCACACACCGAGGGTGGAGCAGTCTGTCACTGAAGCTGCTCTCCAGAGCTGACAGTGTGTCCTGCAGGGGGTGTGACTCATGGTCCAGCATAGATGACAGTTTTGCCAGGACCCTTCTGTCACCCACCTCCCGCACTGAGTCCAGAGGACAGCCTAGGACAGAGCTGGACTTCCTGATGATCTTGTCCAGCTTTCTCCTCTCCGTCTCAGTGATACTGCTGCTCCAGCAGACCACACCGTACAGGATGGCTGATGCAACCACAGAGTCATAGAAAGTCTTCAGGAGCGCCCCCTGCACTCCAAAAGACCTCAGTCTCCTTAGAAGGTAGAGCCTGCTCTGACCCTTCCTGTACAATGTGTCCGTATTGAGAGTCCAGTCCAGTTTATGGTTCAGGTGAACACCCAGGTACTTATAAGAGTCCACTCTCTCAATGTCCATTCCCTGGATGTTCACCAGTGAGGGAGCAGACCGGTGTCTGCGGAAATCCACCACCATCTCCTTGGTCTTCACTGCATTGATAAGGAGGTGGTTTGGTCGACACCAGTCCATGAAGTCCTGCGTCAGTCCTCTATACTCCGTGTCGTCGTCGCCGCTGATCAAGCCAACGACGGCGGAGTCGTCAGAGAACTTGATCAGGACACAGCCATCAGTGTTGTGTCTGAAATCTGCCGTGTAGAGGGTGAAGAGGAAGGGCGTGAGCACTGTGCCCTGGGGGCCACCCACACTGCAGGTCAGGGGGTCAGACACAGTCCTGGGCTCTCACAAACTGGGACCTGTTTGTCAGGTAGTCCAGGATCCACTCAGCCAGATGTAAGTCCACTCCACTCCGATCCCAGGTCGGTAGGCAAACTGCAGCGGGTCCATCGCTGAGCTCACCTTTGAGCAGAGGTGGCCCAGGACCAGTCTCTCCAGTGTCTTCATCAGATGTGATGTGAGCGAAACCGGCCTGAAGCTGCTGAGGTCCCTAGTGTGTGGTGTCTTGGGCACTGATACTACACAGGAGGTCTTCCATAACTGTGGTACCACCCTCAGCTTGAAAACATGCCCAATGATCCCACACAGTTCATCCGCACAGGATTTCAGTAGCCTGGAGCTGATGCCATCTGGTCCAGCTGCCTTCCGTGCTTTGATCCTTCTCAGCTCTTTTCTCACCTGGGCCGATGTGAAGGTCAGGGGTGGGCTGAGAGGGTGGGTGAGTCCGTGGGACAGTGAGGAGGTGGTGAGATTTGTAGGGCCAGAGGTGTGAAGGGCTGGGGGAGTCAAGTCAAGTCAAGTCACCTTTATTTATATAGCGCTTTTTACAATGCCGATTGTATCATAGCAGCTTCACAGTGTTAACAGGAAAATAATGCAACAGAATTTGATTCAGCTGTACAGCTGCTCTGGAGAGTGTCCCCAACTGAGCAAGCCAAAAGCCAAAGGCGACGGTGGCAAGGAACCAAAACTCCTTCAGTGGCCAGAATGGAGAAAAAAACCTTGGGAGAAACCAGGCTCAGTCAGGGTGCCAGTTCTCCTCTGGCCGACGAACAAACAGTGTATGATTATGATTCTGGCAACATTACAGGTCAGAAGTCATATTAGATCAATAGATATTCGTAAGATTGTTCGAAAGATTGGAGTCATCACGCAGGAGACGGGGTTAATGAGGATGTCATGTCGATGCGGCAATTTTAATTGTTATGCTGACGATACTCAGCTCTATATTTCTTCACGCCCTGATGAAATTTACCAGTTCACAAGATTAACGGAATGCATAGCTGATATAAAAAATTGGATGACTAGTAATTTCCTGCAACTTAATTCAGAAAAAACTGAATTTTTAATCATTGGACAAAAAAACTCCACAAGTAGTAACCTAGAATACTGTCTAACACTTGATGGCTGCTCTGTCAAGTCCTCGTCGTCAGTTAGGAACCTGGGTGTGCTCTTTGATACCAATCTCTCATTTGAAAGCCACGTTTCTAGCATCTGTAAAACTGCATTCTACCATCTTAAAAATATATCTAAATTACGGCACATGCTTTCAGTGCAAAATGCTGAACAGTTAGTTCATGCGTTCATGACCTCAAGGCTAGATTATTGTAATGCTCTACTGGGTGGTTGCCCTGCTCGCTTAATAAATAAACTGCAGCTGGTCCAAAACGCAGCAGCTAGAGTTCTTACTAGAACCAGGAAGTATGACCATATTAGCCCGGTTCTGGCAACACTGCATTGGCTCCCTATTAAACATCGTATACATTTTAAAATCTTGCTGATTACTTACAAAGCACTAAATGGTTTAGCTCCCCAGTACTTGAGCGAGCTCTTAACGCATTATACTCCATCACGTCTATTGCGGTCTCAAAATTCTGGCCAGTTGATAATACCTAGAATATCAAAATCAACTGCAGGCGGTCGATCCTTTTCCTATTTAGCACCTAAACTCTGGAACAGTCTTCCTAGCATTGTTCGGGAAGCAGACACACTCTGTCAGTTTAAATCTAGACTAAAAACACATCTCTTTACTATGGCATACACATAAAACATTTTTAATTTCTATTATTCAAATCAGTTAAATGATTGTTTTAGGCTGCATTAACTAGGTCAGCCGGAACCGGGAACACTTCCCATAACACCTGATGTACTCGTTACATCATAAGAAGAATGGCATCTACGCTAATGTTAGTCTCTCTGTTTATCCCGAGGTTTACTGCAGTCGGCTGGATCCGGGCCGTATCCGGACCAGATGGTGGACCTTAGCCTGGACATGACGGCCGTATCCCTGAAGTGTCTGTAGAGACCGTGTCAATTAAACTCCCCCCTGTAAATGCCGCATCGACACGACATCCTCATTAAACCTGTCCCCGGCGTGACAACTCCAATCTTTCGAATAATCCTACGAATATCTATTGATCTAATATGACTTCTGACCTGTAATGTTGCCAGAATCATAATCATACACTATTTGTTCGTCGGCCAGAGGAGAACTGGCACCCCGACTGAGCCTGGTTTCTCCCAAGGTTTTTTTCTCCATTCTGGCCCTGAAGGAGTTTTGGTTCCTTGCCACCGTCACCTTTGGCTTTTGGCTTGCTCAGTTGGGGACACTTAAATTTCAACTATATTACTGATCTGCCCGCATTGACACTATATGATAATTGAAATGAGCTGATGACATCACTGTTTTCTCCAGAGCGGCTGTACAGCCGAATCAAATTCTGTTGCATTATTTTCCTGTTAACACTGTGAAGCTGCTTTGAAACAATTGCCATTGTAAAAAGCGCTATATAAATAAAGGTGATTTGATTTGATTTAGAACAAATTAAATTTTTAAGTAGCCTACTTTTTATAAGTTGATATGTTCTTCATGGCTGCAAATTAATGGATTTTGAAATCCTTTCTTATGTCATGAAAGAGCTGAGCAATTACTCCTTGTCTGTTTCGTTTGCCTAACCAATGATACCACTGAATACATTTCAAATGCTCTTTCAAGAGCTGAGAGCTTTTGTTGCCTCTGTGCTTGTTAACCTCTGACTTGATGCTTTGCCATGCACGCTCTATGTGCTGTGTATGACAACCAGTGTTTGGATCAACAAAGTTTTCTGAATGATTGACAGTAAAATGCCTGTATCCATGTCTAGGAAGAGCCTGGACATATGCTCTCCAACAGTCACTGAAAATGGTGGATCCTCTTCTCACATGCCTTCTGATAATGGGTATGAGAGTTTGTCTTGAACGGTTTTTGACAATCTTCAAAATGGGCAAACGTCTATGTCCCTTCATTTCCAGTATTCCAAAAACCCAGTTGTTTCTTCTCCACGTAGTTCGAAAACGACCACGGTTATACTAGAAGAAAAGAATGGAACTTTAGATACACTGGAGATACCCAAAATGTCACCAAATATTTCATTCTGTAAATAAAAGACTGCTGTTTAAATCCTGCACTTTTATTTCACCCTGTATATGTATATACACACACCCAAACACATACAGTACCAGTCAAGTTGAATTTTCATTAGCCATTACTCAGTCTTCAGTGTCACATGATCCTTCAGATCATTCTTATATGCTGATTTATTATCAATGTTGGAAACTGCTGTGCTTCTTAATATTTTTTAGAACCTGTGATACCTTTTTTCAGGATTCTTGGATGAATAAAAAGTTAAAAAAGAATGATTTATATTGATTAAAAATAGAAATCTTTTGTAACAATATATACCACTGTTCAAAAGTTTGGGGTCAGTAGTTTCTTTTCTTTCTTTCTTTCTTTTTTTTTTTTTAAAGAAATTAATAGTTTTATTCAGCAAGGATGTGTTAAATAGATAAAAAGTGATATTAAAGATTTATATTGTTAGAAAAGGTTTCTATTTTGAATAAATGCTGTTCTTTTTAACTTTTTATTCATCAATGAATCCTGACAACAGTTTCCAACACTGATAATGAATCATAAATGTTTGTTGAGCATCAAATCATCATATGAGAATGATTTCTGAAGGATCATGTGACACTGAAGACTGGAGTAATGATGATAAAAATTCATCTTTGAAATACATTATATTTTAAAGTATACTAAAAAAGAAAACCCTCAATTTACTGCAAGAAGAACATTTCAGTGCAGACTATAAGAAGAACACTCAAGCATTGACTTAATGCCCGGACACACTGATGAATCCCACTCTTGTCCAAAAGAACATAAGTTCACCCAAAAATGTAAATTCTGTCATTAATTATTCACCCTCATGTCGTTCCAAACCCGTAAGACTTTCATTCATCTTCAGAACACAAATGAAGATATTTCTGATGAAATCCAAGAGCTCTGTCTAAAGCTATTTCCTGCATTCTGCCTTATTTACACTGTTAAAGAGTTGATTCTCATGATAAACATGAACAAAGTTTAAAAAAAACGAGTTGGACGTGTGACGGAGTATTTCTGTGCCAAATACACTCTTTCAGGATTCAAACAAGTTTCTGAAGGTTTTTTTTTTTCAAATATGGCCCTGTATGACAACATAGGGCGGAATTCCTTGTGTGGGCACTTCTCCTGGATGAGCACACACACACACACACACACACACACACATCAACGAGCTTCGTTCGAGATCAACAATGTCACTAAAGAAGTGTGTTTCTGGTGTGAGGGAAAGATCCCCTTGTTCAGCTTCCCAAATAACCCAGCGTTAAGGGAACAGTGGTTCCCTTTCGTTCAGTCACTCCGAGTAACGTCAGTGACTGACAAATGGGGGTTTCGCTTAGAAGCCTATCATCTTCGAGATCTAGAAAACGCCCAATGGCAGCGCCAATGCCATGGGCATGCGGAATTTGCATAGCGTAACTCCACCCCACAGCGTGGGTATGTAAGGAAGTACGCTGGCAACATCGCATTATGTTTCTGCTTCGGAGCCAAGAGTATCTCTTCACTCCTTAAGCCTTCTGAGTATCGTCAGCTTCTTCGAGACGAACAGCTTTCCAGTTGGTGTTGGTGTGACGGCGTGTTCCAGCGATCGTTTACTGCCTGCCTGCTGATCTGTGCAGTGGTCTGCATTCAGCCGGTATTCGGTCCCTGGGCGCTTCGGCATCACTGCGAAGCTTCTTCTCCTAAAAGAGCTCACACTTGGCACGTCTTTTTCAAGATGTCTCGCCAGTGTGCTTCTGGGTGCGGTCGATATCTGCCGCCCTCTGATGGGCACAATCACTGCCTGATGTGCTTGGGCTTTCAGCATGCTCAGGCAGCATTTGTGGATGAGACATGTTCCCACTGCGGGGACATGCCCATCTCGGTGCTGCGGTCGAGACTCAATGAGCTCCATAATAGAGTGAGAGTCCCCTCTGCCACACCCCAATCTGCGGTCTCTACGCGAGGCAGCACTTTGGCTGGTGGCCAGGGTGACCTGAGGGTGACGGTGTGGAACAAAGCCCCGACGCTCATGCCTCGGACCACACCCCCCTCTAGCGCACCGTTCCCGCCGTGCGCTCAGACTGAGACACCGGAGCCGGCTCCTGCTGTTCCGAGTGTGTCGTTTGGCGCCGCAGAGGACGAGCGAATGTCGATCGCCGCATCACAAGGTGGGCTGGAGTCCTCCGAGGATGATGATTCGGCTGTGCTGCCGCCTTCCGGTGTGCCAGAATTGTCCGAGTCGGACCCGGAGTTGACAGCCATGCTTTCTCGGGCAGCCGCGAGTCTCGGGTTGGAGTGGAACCCTCCACCCCGTCCTGAACGCTCGCGGTTGGACGATTGGTTTTTGGGGGCGCCGCGTTCTGACACCCGTCAGACCACGCCCCCAATACCTTTTTTCCCGGAGGTGCATGAGGAGGTCACGCGGTCCTGGAAGTCCCCGTTGTCTTCCCGTGACCGATCGGCGGCCTCCTCTGCCTTCTCTGCCCTCGATGGGGCCGCGGCCAAAGGGTACACTGGGGTTCCCCCGGTTGAACGCTCTGTTGTGATGCAACTGTGTCCGCAGAGTGCTTCAACATGGCGTGGCGACCCTAAGCACCCCTCCAAAGCCTGTAGTTTCACATCAACCTTGGTGGCGAAATCCTACAGAGCTGCGGGGCAGGCTGCCGCCTCTTTGCATGCTATGGCCATCCTTCAGGCCTGCCAGGCCCGGATGCTCAAGGACATGCACGAGGGTAGAGCTGACCCAGGGCTCAGAAATGAGCTGACACCCGTCAGACCACGCCCCCAATACCTTTTTTCCCGGAGGTGCATGAGGAGGTCACGCGGTCCTGGAAGTCCCCGTTGTCTTCCCGTGACCGATCGGGAAACAAGTTTCCCGATCGGCTCCCTGGGCCAGGTGATGTCCACAGCAGTGGTCCAGGAGAGACACCTATGGCTCAACCTGGCTGATATGCGGGACGCCGAGCGGACTCGTCTCCTCGACGCTCCCATATCCCAGGATGGGCTATTCGGCGGCGCGGTTGAGAACCTCGCCCAACAGTTCTCAGCCGCCCAAAAGCAGACTGAGGCCATCAAACACGTACTGCCCCGGCGGCCAGCTGCTGCTTCCACCCAGCCGCCGGCACAGTTGCCTCAGTCTGCTCGCCGCCGAGGGCGCCCTCCCGTGGCTCCCGCCCCTCCCGCGCCACCCAAGCAGCAGCCTCCACCTGGGCCGCACCGTGGAGGACGCCGTAGGAAGGCGCCCCAGTCCGCTCCAGCCCCGCAGCCCGCCAAGCGCCAGGCTAAGCGGCGCTCCTGACGCGGACAGCTCAGGGATGGGCAGTTCTTTCCAGGAGATGGTAGCAGGACCACTCCTTCCCCCGGTGGAGGGCCGGGGGAGAATCCTTTGTTCCGCTGCTGGCCCCCGGGTCAGCAGCACCCTTTTATGGTTAAAGAAAGAACTGACTTACCCATCCCTGAGCAACCAGAGACCGATGGCAGTGTGCGCCGCCCCCGGGCCACGCCACTCTCGTCCCTCTCTGACGCCAGTCTCCTCTCAGAGCAGACCCCAGTGGAACGCGCGTCCTTCCCTGGTCTCCTCTGTCAGGACGCGGCTGATGACCGTGCCCCCACACCGGGACGCTACGCCTCCCACGTCTGGGCCGGTCACGCCGCCTCGCTGCCCCACCCGGGGTACGTCTATGGTTCGCATGACCCCGCTGGTGCAGTTTCTGGGAGCCTGGCTTCAGCTCCCTGGACTGTCCCGCTGGGTCGCGAAGACCATCAGGCTCGGCTATGCGATTCAGTTCGCTCAGGCTCCTCCTCGTTTCCGGGGAGTCCGATTCACCATAGTGGGGCCCAATGCCCCCCTCATGCGTGCGGAGGTTGCTACCTTGCTGGCGAAGGGTGCGATCGAGCCTGTCCCTCCAGCCGAAATGGAGTCCGGCTTCTACAGCCCTTACTTCATTGTACCCAAGAAAACCGGTGGGTTACGACCGATCCTGGACCTGCGCGTCCTGAACCGATCCCTTCACAGGCTTCCGTTCAGGATGTTGACAGCGAAACGCCTTTTCGAATGCGTTCGTCCAGCAGATTGGTTTGCAGCGATCGACCTGAAGGACGCCTACTTCCATGTCTCCATTCTTCCTCGACACAGACCGTTCCTACGGTTTGCTTTCGAGGGGCGGGCATACCAGTACGCGGTCCTCCCATTCGGGCTAGCTCTGTCCCCTCGCGTCTTCACGAAGATAGTCGAGGCAGCCCTTGTGCCACTCAGGCAACACGGGGTTCGCATCCTGAACTACCTCGACGACTGGCTGATCCTCAGCCACTCTCGAGTGCAGGTGTGCGAACACAGAGACCTGGTGCTCCAGCACCTAGCCTGTCTGGGCCTTCGGGTCAACTGGGAGAAGAGCAAACTCTGCCCAGTGCAGAGGATCTCTTTTCTCGGTATGGAAATCGACTCGGTCGCCATGTGTGCGCAGCTTACGAGCGAGCGCGCGCAGTCACTGCTGACTTGCCTTCGTCAAATCGAGAGCAAGAGTGAGGTTCCACTGAAGTTATTTCAGAGGCTCCTGGGGCATATGGCATCTGCAGCCGCGGTAACGCAGCTCGGATTGCTTCATATGAGACCGCTTCAGCACTGGCTTCGCGAT
The DNA here is from genome assembly GCA_039654105.1 of Coreius guichenoti. NCBI lineage: Eukaryota > Metazoa > Chordata > Actinopteri > Cypriniformes > Gobionidae > Coreius > Coreius guichenoti. The sequence continues at coordinate 57,413,214 of CM077168.1, read as the reverse complement.
CGAGTCCCGAGATGGGCATGGCAGTCGGGCACGCTCCGGGTCCCAGTGACTCGGGCCTGCCTGCAGACCCTCACCCCGTGGTCGAACCTCAGTTTTCTACGGGCCGGTGTGTCCTTAGAACGAGTTTCCAGGCATATTGTTGTGTCAACAGATGCCTCCACCACGGGCTGGGGTGCCATGTGCAATGGACATGCTGCCGCAGGCTCCTGGACAGGACCCCAGCGCCTCCTGCATGTCAATTGCCTCGAGTTGCTGGCAGTACGGTTCGCCCTGCACCGCTTCCGAGCGCTGCTCAGGGGTCAACACGTGCTAGTCCGGTCAGACAACACGGCCACAGTAGCGTACATCAACCACCAGGGTGGTCTGCGTTCCCGCCGCATGTCTCAACTCGCCCGCCATCTCGTCTTATGGAGTCAGAAGCACCTGAGGTCCCTTCATGCCATCCATATCCCGGGAGTCCTGAACCGTGCAGCCGACGAGCTCTCACGGCTTCAGCCACTTCCTGGAGAATGGAGACTCCATCCCCAGACGGTTCAGCTGATTTGGGAACAGTTCGGCGACGCACAGGTAGATCTGTTTGCCTCCCACGACTCTTCCCATTGCCGCCTGTTTTATTCCCTGACCGAGGGCCCCCTCGGCACGGACGCTCTGGCGCACAGCTGGCCGCGGGGCCTCCGCAAGTATGCGTTTCCCCCAGTGAGCCTTCTTACACAGGTTCTGTGCAAGATCAGGGAGGACAAGGAGCAGGTCCTTTTGGTCGCCCCGTATTGGCCCGGCCGGACCTGGTTCTCCGAACTTGTACTCCTTGCGACAGCCCCTCCCTGGTCGATTCCTCTGAGGAAGGACCTCCTTTCTCAGAGACGGGGCACCCTTTGGCACCCGCGTCCCGATCTTTGGAACCTCCACGTGTGGCTCCTGGATGGGACGCGGCAGGTTTGAGTACCCTACCACCTCAGGTGGTGGCTACCATCACTTCCGCTAGGGCCTTGTCTACTCGACACGCCTATGCATTGAAGTGGAACCTCTTCGTCACCTGGTGTTCTTCTCGCCAAGACGACCCCTGGAAATGCCCGATCCGTGCTCTCTTTCCTCCAGGAAGGGTTGGAACGAAGGCTGTCTCCTTCCACCCTCAAGGTTTATGTGGCCGCTATTTCTGCCTACCACGACCTTGTGGAGACGAAAAAGGTAAGTCAGCACGACCTGGTCATCAGGTTCCTGAGGGGAGCGAGGAGACTGAATCCTCCTCGCTCTCCCCTTGTACCCTCTTGGGACCTCGCAGTAGTCCTAAGTGCTCTGCAGAGGGCTCCCTTCGAGCCATTGCGGTCAGTCGAGCTTAAGTTCCTGTCTATGAAGACAGCGCTCCTGACCGCCTTGGCCTCCATCAAGAGGATAGGGGACCTGCAGGCATTTTCGGTTGACGAAGCGTGCCTGGAATTCGGGCCGGCCAACTCTCACGTGATCCTGAGACCCCGGCCTGGATATGTGCCCAAGGTTCCCACCACTCCCTTCAGGGACCAGGTGGTGAACCTGCAAGCGCTGCCTTTGGAGGAGGCAGACCCAGCCTTGGCACTGCTCTGTCCAGTACGCGCCCTCCGTGCTTACGTAGACAGAACGCAGTGTTTCAGGACCTCAGACCAGCTCTTTGTCTGTTATGGTGGGAAGCTGAAGGGAAAGGCTCTCTCCAAGCAAAGGTTGTCTCACTGGATAGTGGACGCCATTGTTTTGGCTTACCAAACGCAGGGGCGCCCATGCCCCCTAGGGGTCAGGGCTCACTCCACCCGGAGTGTGGCCTCCTCTTGGGCTCTAGCGCATGGCTCCTCGCTAACAGACATTTGCAGAGCTGCAGGCTGGGCGACACCCAACACATTCGCCAGATTCTATAATCTCCGAGTGGAGCCAGTGTCCTCTCTTGTACTCGCCTCTACTAGTGGCCGGTAATGGACTAGGCTCAGGTGTCTTCGCTTGCTCGCCATTCCACTCCACGGACTGGATACGTGCGATATTTTCCTCAGGTAGTTTCCCTGAAGCCCTGAGTTCCTCCAGCACTGTTGATGCCGACACCAGTACGTCTGCCCACTCGCTCAGGCCCTCGTGTTGGCTAGGTGCCACCGTGTGCATGGTTCCCCCGTTGGGCGACCCCCACATGTGTATTTCCACTGTAAGTCTCCCTGAGCAGGTGTCTTTCCCTTGGCAAGCCCCTTGCCACCCCTGGGGGTAAAATTCTTCCACCTTCGGCTGGTTACCCCAGAGTTTCCCATATGTAGCCCTGAGCGGGTCATATGTGTTCTTAAGTCCTCCCTACGGGTAGGCATTTGGCGCATACTTCCACCTGGAATATGCTTCCCAGTGTACCTTGGTATTCCTGTGTTAAGTGGGAGTCCTTCGTCCGTACTACCTTACGACAGGGAGCTCACACTTACGCAGGGCACTGGATGACAGCCGAGTGGCGTGATTACATTGGGACCCCCATTCGTCAGTCACTGACGTTACTCGGAGTGACTGAACGAAAGGGAACGTCTCGGTTACGTATGTAACCCTCGTTCCCTGAGGAGGGAACGGAGACGTAACGTCCCTCTGCCACTTCCGCTGTACCGCTGGAACAGCCGGGAGTTCAGTCTTGGCTCCTCAGCAGGTAAACATAATGCGATGTTGCCAGCGTACTTCCTTATATACCCACGCTGTGGGGCGGAGTTACGCTATGCAAATTCCGCATGCCCATGGCATTGGCGCTGCCATTGGGCGTTTTCTAGATCTCGAAGATGATAGGCTTCTAAGCGAAACCCCCGTTCGTCAGTCACTGACGTTACGTCTCCGTTCCCTCCTCAGGGAACGAGGGTTACATACGTAACCGAGACGATGCAGTTTGTGTTTCCGGAGTTCTGCAAGTGTGTGTGTTTGTTCCCGGTCATGAGTAGAAACCGCAGGCGGTGAGTGAAACTGCATCAAATGTGTGTGTTTTGTTGGCATTCGGTGCGTAAGTGCATATAATGTGAACAACACCAACGTATAGTGAATCGAGAGTTATCCAGGGAGTGTGTGTGTGTGCTCCGCCCACTGCACGCCTTCACAAGTTCGGCTATTTTCGGAAAGAATCGGTACAGTGTATCTGTCTTTTATAAATATGATAAAACTAAAGACTCTTGGGAGTTATGAAGGATCAACACTACTCTATAGATACTCAAGATTAACATGAGACTGGCAGAAACGATGTGTGCTATGCCCCCTTTAATTTTATGAAGCGACGAGAATACATTTTGTGCGCAAAAACAATCAAAAATAATGACTTTATTCAACAATTTCGTTCTAGCCTGTGCCAGTCTCCTATGCAGTTTCCGCTGTAAATACAGTGCAGCTCCTGCATCATGATCACACGCATGTATCGTGGTGCTCACGTGAACAGCATCTACTGCCGTAGATCTCAAGAGCGCTGCACTGTTTACAACGTAAACTGCGTAGGAGACTGACACAGGCTACAATGAAATTGTTGGTATTTTTGTTTGTTTTTGCGCACAAAAAGTATTCTCGTCGCTTCATAACATTAAGGTTGAACCACTGTAGTCACATGGACTATTTTAATTACCTTTCTGGACCTTGAAAGTGTTAATTAAATGGCTGTCTATGGAGGTCGGAGAGCTCTCGGATTTCATCAGAAATATCTTAATTTGTGTTCAGAAGACGTAGGAAGGTCTTACGGGTTTGGAGTGACATGAGGGAGAGGAATTAATGACAGAATTTTCATTTTTGGGTGAACTGACCCTTAACTATGCTAAAATGAATTTGGATAGACCTGTGGAGTTCTGGAAGAAAGTTTTATGGAGTGATGAGACCAAACTGGAACTTTCTGGACCCATGAATCAGCAATACTGTATGTCTGGCACAAAAAAATGCATGGCTTATGAGCAGAAGAACACCAACCCCGGGGTCAAACATGGAGTTGTTATGAGGGAGTTTTGCTGCAGCAGTAAATGAGATTATAAAGATTCAATGATTATTTACAATAATTGACTTTTGGGGGTTGAATAATTTTGTACATGGATATTTAGATTTTATTTTTTATTTTTTTCATTTAAACTCAGTAACTTAACTTTACATTTTCAGAATCACTGTGTATTGATAAAAATGTAATGTTTACAGATGCGTCTTTGTTTACAAAAACATTTTTCTAAATATATATATATGTATACACTACCAGTCAAAAGTTTGAGAACGGTAAGATTTTTTAATGTTTTTTTAAAGAAGTCTCTTCTGCTCACCAAGGCTGCATTTATGTTATTAAAAATACAAAAAAAAAAAAGCTGTAATATTGTGAAATATTATTAAAATGTAAAATAACTGTTTTCTATTTGAATATATTTTAAAATGTAATTTATTCCTGTGATCAAAGCTGAATTTATCCTCATTACTCCACTCTTCAGTTTCACATGATCCTTCAGAAATCATTCTAATATGAGGATTTGATGCTTAAGAAACTTTTATTATTATTATCAGTGTTAAAAGCAGTTGTGTAAAACATTTTTTTTTAGGATTCTTTGATGAATAGAAAGTTCAAAAGAACAGTATTTGTAACAGTAATCTTACTGTTCTCAAACTTTTGTATATATTTCATACAAAATATTTTATTTAACTTATATATATAGATATATATATATATAACTTTTAAAATCTAGATTTTAAAAATAGTATCTCTTTTTTTCACATCAGACAACCTCATTTGTCCATGGCCCATTTACCTTCCTTTTATGTGCAAACTTTGACTCATCAATGGAAACAAACTTGTGTCTTGAGCTTCCACCAACTGTAAGACCAGTTCTTCTTCTCAGTCTCTGTAGTGCAGCTATGCATATCTAAACAACATAATAGAAATATTAATGAATGCATGCAATGTTTAATTTAGAGCCCGACCGATATGGGTTTTTGGGGGCCGATACCGAAATTAGGGAGTAAAAAAAGTCCAATATCGATATATCGGCCGATGTTCTTTGTGTATATTATAGTACAGTACCAGTCAAAAGTTTGGACACACTTTCCCAGTGGTGTGTCCAAACTTTTGACTGGTACTGTATATAGAATGCAGTATATACATAATATACATACATTATACATAAATACAACAGAACAAACATACAAATGAAAAAGTTATTTTCAGGTTTTTCATGTAGGGCTAAACTAGATTTTCCCTGTTATACGGCAGGGGGCGCTATTACGCTTCTCCTGAACGAGTGCAGAATCTGATCAAAACACAGGAGAAGGCAGGAACGAGCGATCTCTTTTAAGCAGATGCATATGTAAAATAATGCGATCATCAACATTAAACAGCATATAAATCAAAACTGCCTAATGTGACTGAATGAAATGTGGACCCAGGACGAGCTTCTGTGAAGCGTTAGGGGTGTTGATGGACTCCATCTGTGTTTTGATCATCGCTCTGAATCACATCTGTATGTAAGTTAGTCGCGATTTTCTCAGCTTTTTTCTCAAAATGTTGCTTTTTTCATGAAACTTACTCACATTCAAGTGTTGATAAAAAAGAATGCATGAAGCTAGAATAAAACAGAGGGTCTGTTCTTTCTTTTGATATTATTATTAAGACATTCTGTGGGCCATGAAACTTGTGAAAATGACCAAAAACGCTGGCAGTGACTCGCAAATTTCATGTTTACGTTCACTTAAGACATAACCGACTATGTTTACGATGATACTCGACAAGACGGACATTTTGACATAATTTTGTGTGAATATTTGCGCTCTGTGAGACGCATGTGCACGCGTTCATATCGGTGGCATATCGGCGGCATATACGCCGATGCCGATATATCTGCGACAGGATCATATCAGCCGATAAAATCGGCAGACCGATAAATCGGTCGGGCTCTAGTTTAATTGCATTGTTTTGTATTCATTATAAAGAAGTACCTCACCTTCCTAAGTGCATTTGTCATTCGTGACAGAGTTCTTGAACTTCTGGCTATCTGATCCTCTGACAGGTCAATTTGCCTGAGTTGGAGACCTCCAAATCTGTGGACAATGAGAACATCACTAGTACTAGCTCTGTCTACTCTACAGGCTATACAAACATTATAGTGGTAAATCATTATGAGTTAAGCACTTTATCTTTTTATAATCACTCACCGGTAAATAAATTCCAACCATTTCACGAGTTGTACTCTACTTTAGCTGAAAAGTGAACCTTTTCTTACTGATGATGAAACTTTGCAATGATTCTTTCTCCTGCACATCCTGAAATAAAACAAATTTAAACAAATGAAGTGAAGCATAAACATTCTAACTGCCAATACAATATTTTATATTAAATGTGACCCAGAAAATATAAAGGAACATGAATGCTAACACAGTTAAATGTAAAAAAAAAAAAAAAAAAAAAAGCTAAACTCACAAATTATGTAATATGCTTAGTAAAACATACATTTACTAGACTGTATTTGTAATGTTTTACATCTCAATAATAATATAGGCTACTTCAAATTCTGAATTTTACCGTTATCTCTTATTATACATTTTTTTTTATTAGTAAGATAATTATATATACAGTTAAAATCATTATGATGGAAATGTATTATACAAACGAGATGCTTTAAAAATAAACCAAAAATATAGACGTTCCAATACATTTATATGAATTTTAACCAATCTTGATGTTGGAAACACGATCATGAACCTGTTACAGTCATAGATTGTGGCTACATTATACAGTACAAGTCTATTTTCTAGTAGCACAAGATATTGTATTGCTCTACTTACCATATATAACCATCGTTGCTCTTGTGACAGGTAAGTTTCATTTTCTTTCCGCAAACACGGCAGACTGGTGCACTGTGAAGCAGTCTCTTCTTGATGAACCATTTTATTAAACCTTTCCGATGAGATCCTCTTCTACAACGTTGTAGAAAATGATGAACTTGCTCGGATAGATTCATTTCAAACGCATTAACGCATCACTAATTAACCTTCGTGACCTCCTATGCTACCATGTGTTATCTTTTCTGTATTTATTTTAATAAAGTTGAAATACGGGAGGGAAACACCCAATCAGGGGTCTGCATTTGGTCCACCGGGACGCGTCACGCGCATGCGCAGTCAGAGCTGTCTTTGGCAGTGGCGGTCTTTTTTTGAATTTCAACGGCAGACGTCAGATTGAAGGTATGGATGGTTTATAGTTATAAAAATACTTCTGTATAATTGACTGTAGTATAAAAAGTCAGTTGATTGAGTCTGCTTCCAAAGCATATTGTGGTGAATCAACCGTATCATGACAAACACAAGTAACATAGCCTATATACAGTGGGGAGAACAAGTATTTGATAAACTGCCGATTTTGCAGGTTTGCCCACTTACAAAGCATGTAGAAGTCTGTCATTTTTATCATAGGTACTCTTCAACTGTGAGTGACAGAATCTAAAACAAAAATCCAGAAAATCACATTAATTTGCATTTTATTGCATGACATAAGTATTTGATACATCAGAAAAGCAGAACTTAATATTTGGTACAGAAACCTTTGTTTGCAATTACAAAGATCATACGTTTCCTGTAGTTCTTGACCAGGTTTGCACACACTGCAGCAGGGATTTTGGCCCACTCCTCCATACAGACCTTCTCCAGATCCTTCAGGTTTCGGGGCTGTCGCTGGGCAATACGGACTTTCAGCTCCCTCCAAAGATTTTCTATTGGGTTCAGGTCTGGAGACTGGCTAGGCCACTCCAGGACCTTGAGATGCTTCTTACGGAGCCACTCCTTAGTTGCCCTGGCTGTGTGTTTCGGGTTGTTGTCATGCTGGAAGACCCAGCCACGACCCATCTTCAATGCTCTTACTGAGGGAAGGAGGTTGTTGGCCAAGATCTCGCGATACATGGCCCCATCCATCCTCCCCTCAATACGGTGCAGTTGTCCTGTCCCCTTTGCAGAAAAGCATCCCCAAAGAATGATGTTTCCACCTCCATGCTTCACGGTTGGGATGGTGTTCTTGGGGTTGTACTCATCCTTCTTCTTCCTCCAAACACGACGAGTGGAGTTTAGACCAAACAGCTCTATTTTTGTCTCATCAGACCACATGACCTTCTCCCATTCCTCCTCTGGATCATCCAGATGATCATTGGCCAACTTCAGACGGGCCTGGACATGCGCTGGCTTGAGCAGGGGGACCTTGCGTGCGCTGCAGGATTTTAATCCATGACGGCGATGGATTTTTTTGAGACTGTGGTCCCAGCTCTCTTCAGGTCATTGACCAGGTCCTGCCGTGTAGTTCTGGGCTGATCCCTCACCTTCCTCATGATCATTGATGCCCCACGAGGTGAGATCTTGCATGGTGCCCCAGACCGAGGGAGATTGACCATCATCTTGAACTTCTTCCATTTTCTAATAATTGCATTTAGAAAAGAATGATTAGAAAGTTGTTGCCTTCTCACCAAGCTGCTTGCCTATTGTCCTGTAGCCCATCCCAGCCTTGTGCAGGTCTACAATTTTATCCCTGATGTCCTTACACAGCTCTCTGTTCTTGGCCATTGTGGAGAGGTTGGAGTCTGTTTGATTGAGTGTGTGGACAGGTGTCTTTTATACAGGTAACGAGTTCAAACAGGTGCAGTTAATACAGGTAATGAGTGGAGAACAGGAGGGCTTCTTAAAGAAAAACGAACAGGTCTGTGAGAGCCGGAATTCTTACTGGTTGGTAGGTGATCAAATACTTATGTCATGCAATAAAATGCAAATTAATTATTTAAAAATCATACAATGTGATTTTCTGGATTTTTGTTTTAGATTCCGTCTCTCACAGTTGAAGTGTACCTATGATAAAAAATTACAGACCTCTACATGCTTTGTAAGTGGGCAAACCTGCAAAATCGGCAGTGTATCAAATACTTGTTCTCCCCACTGTAACTATCGTTACTACTTTCACAGACGAAGAGTTAGCCGAGCAGTCTGTGGATCGTGAAAGTAACCCAGGTAGGTAGAGAATTAATCTTTTATGACATTTCTTTTGTACACTTTATCATGCAGATACATGCAGACTTTACCTTAATGTAATGTAATGTAACGTTCAGCTTGGTGTAACGTTAACCTATATTGATTATGTGATGTAACCTTCATAATATATTTAGTTCAGTATTTTAACAATTTTCATTTTATTTGCTGTTGTATATGGCTATGTTAATTTTGTTTTACAGATGCCTCATACCCAGACACTGCACCTGCTGCTAGCTGTTCTCTGGACAGACCAAATGAATGTGAGAAAGGTGAGATTAATGACCTATATGACACAATTCTGATGGGGTTCTTTTATCAATCTTAGTCTTTGATGGAAAATAAACTAAAAGTGACGGAACATAAACAATAAGTGATGGTTATTAGTTGCTGTAAGGTCACTATTAATATTGCATATTGTTATGTTCTACTGTTCAGAGGAATGACACGGACAACCATTTCACTGCAGAGTCTTTACTGATGAGTGCTTCAGTTTTCGGTCTCTCAGCTACACTGCCTCCAACCAGCTCTACACATGGGAAACTACCGTAGTGCATAGTATATCGTCGCATGAACAATACATTACATTTCCTCCCCTATAGATTTTAACCCCTTAACAATGTAAACAATTTGCAAAAATGTGACTACAGTTTATGATTCACATAACAACCCTTGTATACATGTGGTTAGAACTTCTTATGATAAAGAACCACCAATCAGTCCATAACTACAAATCTAATCTGTTAGGTGCTTTTCTCTGTCGAAGTGGATATCTTCTTTCAGGACTGGGAACTGTCCTTGTTTCCACTGGAACATCTGGCTGGGTAACACTGGAATTGCCCTTGTCACTCACATCAGGAGCAAAGTCATTGGCCATGGTACTGACCATAACATCCTTTCTGTCCTGTACATTAGATGACAGCAGATGATCCACATGTACCTTCACACTACGATCTCCGACTTGCACTTGGTATGTGAGAGGTCCATGTTGGAACAAGATTACACCTGGAAGCCAAGCACAATTTGATTGTCGACAGTTCCGCACAATGACCTTCTGACCAACCTCAAATGATCTGAGCTTCCTGGAAGGTGAATCGTGAGCACTTTTGAGAACAACAGCAGATGTATCAGGCTTTAGCAGTGTGAGACGGATACGAGGCTGTCTTCTCAGAAACAGTTCAGCAGGTGTTCTCTCTGTTAATGTATGGGGAGTTTAGTGGTAGGTTAACAGAAAACGAGACAGGCGTAGATGAGGGGCTACAGATTGTGCTCGTAACCTTTGCCATGCTTTTTTGAAGGTTTGTACCACCCGCTCGGCTTGACCGTTTGTGGCTGGATGATATGGAGGAGACAGAACATGACGCACACCATTATTCCTTAGGAACTCCTCAAACTCCCTGGAGGTGAATGGTGGACCATTGTCTGATACCAGCTCTTTGGGGAATCCATAGGAAGCCCAGAGATGACGCAAGAGGTTTATAGTCTTCTCTGCATTGGTCAGCTGAGTGGGAAAGATTTCCACCCATTTCGAATGAACATCAACAATCACTAAGAAGTGTTGCTTGTCTATTTCGGCATAGTCTATGTGAATGCGCTCCCAGGGTGTTGTCGCCCAAGACCATGGGTGAAGAGGAGCACAGGGTGGTTGGTTTCGCCCCAACTCACAATTTGTGAAACGTTTTCACTCCAAAGACTATGCTCAGGGCCTCTTTCTTAATCTGCGCATAGTTTTTTTCACTTGCTGTCAGAGTCCTTGATGCAAACGCGATGGGGTGTTCTTCCTCTGATGGTAGCACATGTGAGATAACTGCACCCACGCCATAGGGAGAGGCATCACAGGCGAGTCTCAGTGGCTTTTTTGGGATCATAGTGAGCTAACCACTTACTTGACAACAATTGCTGTTTACAGGCGTTGAAAGCATGAGCACACTGTGAAGACTATTGCCAATTTACATTGGCCTGCAACAGTCGGTGGAGTGGGTGCAACAACGTGGAAAGGTTAGCCACAAACTTTCCATAGTAGTTCAGAAGTCCCAGATTCTCGTAATTCTGAGATATTTGTTGGAGCAGGGGCCTTTACTATCGCTTCCGTGTGTTGGAAAATTGCAGGTGCTGTGGAAATTCCATAGGCCAGACGATGGTACTTAAACAGGCCTTTGTGTGTGTTTATGGTAAGGTACTGCTTGGATTCAGCGTCCAACTGCAGCTGCTGATATGCAAAAGACAGATCAATCTTACTGAAGACTTTTCCCCCAGCCAAGGTGGCAAAAAGATCCTCCACGTTAGGTAGCGGATATTCCTCAACAAGAATGCATTTGTTCACTGTAACTTTATAATCGCCACACAGCCTAACTTTTGTTTGGCTCGCAAACAGTTTTCTTTTCCTCTTCTATGCCGCTTTTTGTCGGATTTTCCGTGCTCATTCTATGCACTAAGGCTTCTGAAACCACCTCGTCGCCACTGTTATGTTCTACTGCTCAGAGGAGCGACACGGACAACCATTTCACTGCAGAGTCTTTACTGGTGAGTGCTTCAGTTTTCGCTCTCTCAGCTACACTGCCTTGCGGCTCCAACCAGCTCTACACATGGGAAACTACTGTAGTGCATAGTATAGCGTCGCATGAACAATACATTACACATACAGTGGTGGTCAGAATTATTGGCACCCCTGGTAAATATGATCAAATATGGCTGTAAAAAATAAATCTGCATTGTTTATCCTTTTGATCTTTTATTCAAAAAATTCACAAAAATCTAACCTTTCATTGAAGTAAAAGAATTGAAAGTGGGAGGTAAATCACATTATGAAATAAATGCTTTTCTCCAAAACATGTTGGCCACAATTATCGGCACCCCTAGAATTTTTTATGAGTAAAATATCTCTGAAGTATATTCCCATTATTATTTACATATTTTAGCACACCAGGGTGACTAGGAACATAAAATTGTCCAGCCATGATGTCTTGTTCCACAGGAGTATAAATATGAGGAAACACAAAGGCCAAATTCCCTTAATCAAATCAAAATCAAATCACCTTTATTTATATAGCGCTTTTTACAATGCCAATTGTTTCAAAGCAGCTTCACAGTGTTAACAGGAAAATAATGCAACAGAATTTGATTCGGCTGTACAGCCGCTCTGGTGAAAACGGTGATGTCATCAGCTCATTTCAATTATCATATAGTGTCAATGCGGGCAGATCAGTAATATAGTTGAAATTTAAGTGTCCCCAACTGAGCAAGCCAAAAGCCAAAGGCGACGGTGGCAAGGAACCAAAACTCCTTCAGGGCCAGAATGGAGGAAAAAAACCTTGGGAGAAACCAGGCTCAGTCGGGGTGCCAGTTCTCCTCTGGCCGACGAACAAATAGTGTATGATTATGATTCTGGCAACATTACAGGTCAGAAGTCATATTAGATAAATAGATATTCGTAGGATTATTCGAAAGATTGGAGTCGTCACGCCGGGGACGGGTTTAATGAGGATGTCGTGTCTATGCGGCATTTACAGGGGGGAGTTTAATTGACACGGCCTCTACAGACACTTCAGGGATATGGTCGTCATGTCCAGGCTAAGGTCCACCATCTGGTCCAGATACGGCCCGGATACGGCCGACTGCAGTAAACCTCGGGATAAACAGAGAGACTAACATTAGCGTAGATGCCATTCTTCTTATGATGTAACGAGTACATCAGGTGTTATGGGAAGTGTTCCCGGTTCCGGCTGACCTAGTTAATGCAGCCTAAAACAATCATTTAACTGATTTGAATAATATAAATTAAAAATGTTTTATGTGTATGCCATAGGAAAGAGATTTGTTTTTAGTCTAGATTTAAACTGACAGAGTGTGTCTGCTTCCCGAACAATGCTAGGAAGACTGTTCCAGAGTTTAGGTGCTAAATAGGAAAAGGATCGACCGCCTGCAGTTGATTTTGATATTCTAGGTATTATCAACTGGCCAGAATTTTGAGACCACAATAGACGTGATGGAGTATAATGCGTTAAGAGCTCGTTCAAGAACTGGGGAGCTAAACCATTTAGTGCTTTGTAAGTAATCAGCAAGATTTTAAAATGTATACAATGTTTAATAGGGAGCCAATGCAGTGTTGCCAGAACCGGGCTAATATGGTCATACTTCCTGGTTCTAGTAAGAACTCGAGCTGCTGCGTTTTGGACCAGCTGCAGTTTATTTATTAAGGGAGCAGGGCAACCACCCAGTAGAGCATTACAATAATCTAGCCTTGAGGTCATGAACGCATGAACTAACTGTTCAGCATTTTGCATTGAAAGCATGTGCCGTAATTTAGATGTATTTTTAAGATGGAAGAATGCAGTTTTACAGATGCTAGAACGTGGCTTAATCATCATCACAATGAGTAAAACCACAGAATATAGTTCTGATGTGCAGAAAGATTGTTGAGCTTCACAAAATAGAAAGTGGCTGTAGGAAAATAGCTAAAGCATTGAAAATCCCCATTTCCACCATCAGGGCAATAATTAAGAAGTTCAATCAACTAAAGATGTTATGAATCTGCCTGAAAGAGGACATGTGTCCATATTGTCCTAATGCGGTTTGAGTGGCAAAGACTCTCCAAGGATCACAGATGGAGAATCGCAGAGATTAGTTCAGTCTTGGGCTCAGAAAGCCTAAAAAAAAAAATCAAACAACCCCTACATCACCACATGTTGTTTGGGAGGGATTCAAGAAAAATCCTTCTTGCTCATCCAGAAACAAACTCCAGCATATTCAGATCAGACACGACTGGAGCTTCAGACGGACCTGGTTCTGTGGTCAGATGAAACTATAAAAAGAGCTTTTTGGCAGCAAATCCACCAGATGGGTTTGGTGCTAACAGGGATAAAAAGTACCCCATGCCCACGGTTAAAAATACCGCTGGATCTTTAATGCTGTGGGCCTATTTTTTTGCTGGAGGTCCTGGACATCTTGTTCAGACACATGGTATAATGGATTCTAGCAAATACCAACAGATAAAAAATCAAAACCTGACGGCCTCTGCTAGAAATCTTATAATGGGCCGTGGTTGGATCTTCCATCAGGACAACGATCCAAAACAAACATCAAAATCAACACACAAATGTGTCACTGAGCACAAACTGAAGCTTCTCCATGACCATCCCAGTCCCTGACCTGAACCCTATAGAGAATGAGTGATGACCTGAAGAGAAGATCTGGGAATCTGAAGGATCTGGAGAGATTCTGTATGGAGGAATGGCTTCTGATCTCTGGTCAGGTGTTCTCCAAACTCATCAGGCATTATAGAAGAAGACTCAGAGCTGTTCTCTTGGCAAAAGGAGGTTGCAAAAAGTATTTAATAGAAGGGTGCCAATAATTATGGCCAACGTGTTTTGGAGTAAAGCATTTATTTCATAATGTGATTTACCTCCCACTTTCAATTCTTTTACTTCAATGAAAGTTTAGATTTTTGTGAATTTTTTGAATAAAAGATCAAAAGGATAAACAATGCAGATTTATTTTTTACAGCCATATTTGATCATATTTACCAGGGGTGCCAATAATTCTGACCACCACTGTATTTGCATGTGTCTATGTTAAGGACTCCAGCCAGCTGTTGAGGAATCAACGATGGACAACCTTTTGAAACGGATAGAAGCATTAGAGGCAGAACGTGACTTTCTTAGGCACACTCTTGCATCCGTCTGTGGTGGGTGATGCTTAGCTATGTAAAATATAATCACAGTTTTCATATGTGATGTTGCTTATTATACATGGTTACATTTGACAAGACTACAGGACTAAACATTGTATAAAATGAATACACTGCTTTGAGTTGCAATTACCTTAAAGAATTTAAAAATGCTCTAAAAATACCTTTGTTAGGGTAAGTAGTATACAATCTGGCTTATTTAGTTTTTAGTTATTCAGTATTACTTTTTGTCTTTAACTGAAACCAATTTTAGATGAACTTTTCAGCAGAGCTGTCAAAAAACAAAAAAAAACAAAGTTGTTAATGTATCCTCTACAACTTAAAGGGTTAGTCCACCCAAAAATGACACTGCAATTCATAAAAGTTCATTATCTGCATGTGCTTTAAAGCCTTGCTGGTTAAACATGTCATTCGCGTGCTGATGCGCTGTTCTAACGTGAGCTTTTCTGAGCGCATACACCCGAAGCGCACAGGCACTAAAGCCTGTCAAACGCCGCCTGATTACTGGACTGAGTTGTCTTTAGAGTCTTATTGCGCTAATACTGTCAAATACACACAAAGTTTACATGAGCACAGTTGGTTATGTCTAAAGTTTTTGAGAGAAAATAGGATGCGTGTCTGTATGTAGATGCGTGCAGTTCTGAACACAAATGAAGATATTTCTGATGAAATCCGAGAGCTCTCTGAACCCTCCATAGACAGCAACTCAATGCAACTTTCAAGGCCCAGAAAGGAAGTAAAGACATTGTTAAAATAGTCCATGTGACTCCAGTGGTTCAACCTTAATGTTATAAAACGACAAGAATACTTATTGTGTGCAAAAAAAACAAAACAAAATAAAGACTTTATTCAACAGTCTCTTCTCTTCAGTGTCATTCTCCTATGCAATTGATGTTGTAAACACAGTGCAGCGCTTCGTGTTCTACGTCAGAATGGCGGCTCACCATTGGCTGACGCTGTTTGTGTGAACACCGCGACGCATGCGTGTGATGCTGACACAGGTGCTGGCCAATAATGAGGCAGCGTTCTTCCATACAGCCAGGAAGCTCTGCACTGTATTTACTACGTCTGCATAGGAGAATGATGTTGAAGAGAAGAGATTGAAAAAATAGCAATGACGTTGCTGCCTTTGGATGGTTACGAGAGCTCTCGGATTTCATCAAAAATATCTTCATTTGTGTTCTGAAGATGAACGAAGGTCTTACGGGTTTGGAACGACATGAGGGTGAATAATTAATGACAGAATTTACATTTTTGGGTGAACTATCCCTTTAAGTGTAATGGACTGTAAGGCCCTGTTTACACCTGATATTAATATGTATTTTGGTCGATCAGATAACAAGTAGACGTGGGAGACACATTCCTGTTTACACCTGGTGTCTCTTGTGTTTTCAACCACTTCTGTCCTGATTTCTTCTTTGGGGAGGGTCTATAGGCCGGTTAATGTATGTTTTTTTTTTTTTTTCAGATCTTTTGCTCTAATGGACAAAATAAGCTCACACAATTTATATGCGCACACATCTTCTCTGACAGCCATGAGACCACTCCGAACGCTGTGTTAGAAATCAGGAATAATGAGAGAATGTTGTGCTTGTTACATTTTTTTGTCTTCAAACCAAACTTGGGTCTTCAGCCGACAAAGTTTAAATCCCGTCTGGCTAGCGCACTTCCCATTATGTTTATGCATTAGGTCAGTAGACGGAGAGTAGGTGGCCTCTTGTAGATGTTTGAACTGTTTAACCACATCAGCCTCTACACTACGAAAGCAGTGACAACACTAAAGGTGACAGCCGCTTCTCGGAAAAAAAGAATTTAATAGAAATTTTTTTTTTTGGCGAGGAAAAGAAAAAGAAGAAGAAAGACACTAGTAGTGATAGTGATAAGCTAAACTCTTCATCCTCTTCCTCGTCCTCCTCCCTCCCTTCATCTTCATCGGAGGATGAAAGATGCAGGGAAAAAAAAATCCAAAAAGAAGAGAACCCAAAAAAACAGGTCAAGATCTGCATTCTCCAGTGCAACAGTGAGAGGTAAATTCAAAAGGCACATCTAAATGTGAATTTATTCTTGATGAAGATGATTTCGCCTGATGTTTCCATAGGCGGAGTGTTTGTAAGGCTTAGCCTTCCCCTGGCCACGGGTCAAAAATTAATGGGGGCTAGGGTCAAAAATGCACCTGCACATTTAAACTAAATATAGTAATAAAGTGAAAAAAATTTAAAATTAAATGAAAAGTGTCAATTGTGTCATTAAATTTAGATCTGCTCATGTTTCATGATACATTTTACATGTTTTACAATTACAGTCAGTTCGCATGAGTCTGTTGAGCTTAGGAATGCAATGGCCAATCAGAGGCGTTAAAGGGATAGTTCACCCAAAAATGAAAATTCTGTCATCATTTACTCACCCTCAAGTTATTCCAAACCTGTAAAAGAAATTGTTCTGCTGTACACAAAAAGTGAAAACACTTTTAAATAGAATGTCATGAAATGAGTTATGTGTAACCAAGCAGATCTCGCTCCCTATTGACTACCATAGTAGGGGGAAAAAATACTATGGTAGTCAATGGGGGACGAGATCTGCTTGGTTACACATAACTCATTTCATGACATTCTATTTAAAAGTGTTTTCAAGGAGGAATCGCATCTAGCCTTACCCTAGAGTTGGTTCACCCTCTGCCTATGGATGTTTTGTATAATTTGTAATGCATTAACAAACTGGGTATGAATTTATTTTAATGTCCTTGTTACACGTTAAATGTAGGTACTATAGTAATAACTATGAATTATGCATAATTACATGCAACTGACCCTAAACCTAATAGTAAGTACATGTAGTTAATTAGTATTACTCAGTATTAATTGTATAATTACACTTTAACAAGGACACCATAAAATAGTGTAACCACAAACTGTTTACTTTTTTTACGTTCAACAGCCAAGTGTCCAGATGACGTTCTTCGAGCATACAAAAAGTCAAGTCAAGTCAAGTCACCTTTATTTATATAGTGCTTTTTACAATGCCGATTTTATTAAAGCAGCTTCACAGTGTTAACAGGAAAATAATGCAACAGAATTTGATTCGGCTGTACAGCCGCTCTGGAGAAAACGGTGATGTCATCAGCTCATTTCAATTATCATATAGTGTCAATGCAGGCAGATCAGTAATATAGTTGAAAATTTATTTGAATATTTAGTTTAAAATTTTAGTGTCCCCAACTGAGCAAGCCAAGCCAAAGGCGACAGTGGTAAGGAACCAAAACTCCATCAGGTGGCATAATGGAGAAAAATAAACCTTGGGAGAAACCAGGCTCAGTCAGTTCTCCTCTGGCCATCATGGCGTGTCAGTGAGGCAATTATTAGATCGGAATATTCGAAAGATCGGAGTCATCACTCCGGAGACGGGTTTATTGAGGATGTTGTGTCGATGAGGCAATTTATTAGATACAGGGTTCCCACGCTTCTTGAAAGTCCTTGAGTTTCAGACACATGGATTCAAGGACTGGAAAGTACTTGAAAACAAACATAGGTCCTTGAAAGTGCTTAAATTAAGCATGAACTACATTTTGTTAGAGTAGCATGGTGCTATTACAAAAATCGGCCTTTATGCACTGAACAGCGCTACTGATTGGGGAGGAAGCGGGAAAAACCTGAAAAAATGCTACGTGAGTGGATGGATCGTGATCACGTGCAGCCAGCTCTGAGCACATAACGTGGAGCTTTTTAACTAGCTTAGTGCCAGGGAAGTGCAAATTCAGTGATGCTTGGCTCAGTGTTGAGCTAAATAAAAATTGGTTTATCAAAGTTCCAACGAATAACGCTTAATAAAGTAGTGTTTATAAGCACAGCACTCCTTTCTTGACAGAGGTTACCGGGGAAACCAATAATTTTTTTGCTGTTCCATAAGCGCCATCTACTGTCAAAGAGTGAAACTGCATTTCATCGCGTCAGTTGGTTTGTTCAGACTAATTGATACGAACTGCTCCGAGACACGAAGGTTGAGGATCCAACTGCAGTATTTATTAGAAGGGTAATCCACAAGCGTCGTCAAAAGTACAGGCAAGGTCAAAACACAGGTAGGCGGTCCAAACAGGCAAACAAGGCAGGAGGGAAATCAGAGGCAAAAGGGTAATCCAAGACACAGGCAAGAAATCCAACAAACTAAGAGACATGAAACCGGTGAGAACACTCAGAAGTGCAGTGTAACAACAAAACAAGACTTAGCAAAGAATGATAGGGTGAGCAGGCTAGATATAGGCAGAGGTAATGAGACACAGGTGTAAACAGTGAGTGCTGATGAGTCCGGGCAAAGGATTATGGGTGATGTAGTCTATGATGGAATGACAGTCCGGGTTTGAGTGCCCTCTGGTGGTGATCAGGGGCACTCACACTGGTGAATCGTTACACTAATGCATATCAACCCATATTTTTACACCGCTTACACACAGAGTTGTAAATGTTAACTGGTGGATCGATGAGAAGCTAATGTGCTTTTAAAAAATGTAGAATAATAATATATCTAGAATATTAAGTATCATATTTTAAATTAATACATATAATCACTTATCATTTAGATTCTTTCATTTTCTTAAATAATGTCTTAAAGGCTGAAATGTGAAGTTTTTATAATTTTAAAATTCAAGATCTCGCGATACATGGCCCCATCCATCCTCCCCTCAATACGGTGCAGTCGTCCTGTCCCCTTTGCAGAAAAGCATCTCCAAAGAATGATGTTTCCACCTCCATGCTTCACAGTTGGGATGGTGTTCTTGGGGTTGTACTCATCCTTCTTCTTCCTCCAAACACGGCGAGTGGAGTTTAGACCAAAAAGTTCTATTTTTGTCTCATCAGACCACATGACCTTCTCCCATTCCTCCTCTGGATCATCCAGATGGTCATTGGCAAACTTCAGACGGGCCTGGACATGCACTGGCTTGAGCAGGGGGACCTTGCGTGCGCTGCAGGATTTTAATCCATGACGGCGTAGTGTGTTACTAATGGTTTTCTTTGAGACTGTGGTCCCAGCTCTCTTCAGGTCATTAACCAGGTACTGCCGCGTAGTTCTGGGCTGATCCCTCACCTTCCTCATGATCATTGATGCCCCACGAGGTGAGATCTTGCATGGTGCCCCAGACCGAGGGAGATTGAGCGTCATCTTGAACGGTCAATCTCCTTCTCACCAAGCTGCTTGCCTATTGTCCTGTAGCCCATCCCAGTTGAAGTGTACCTATGATAAAAATTACAGACCTCTACATGCTTTGTAAGTAGGAAAACCTGCAAAATCGTCAGTGTATCAAATGCGTTCTCCCCACTGTATATGGTATTGTTAAAGTTTCAGAGATTGTTACTGGTATCTGAAAGATTTCAGTAAAAAAAGATTCATAGCTGCATTGTTTTTATTGTTTTACTTTGCGTTAACAAGTTTAAATAAGAATACCGTAATTTTATTCTGCAAGTAATTAATTGTGCGACCCCCACCCCCCTTACAATAGGTGGGCAGTTTTTGTGTATTTTTAGTGTAAGTACACATTAGATCCCGGGTATCAACACAGGTTCCACTCTTTATTTTAAGTGGGCAGTTTTTGTGTATTTTCAGTGTAAGTACACATTAGTTCCCTTTCAGTCAGTACACTACGAGTTACGTCAGTTACTGACGAAATGGGGGTTTCGCTTAGAAGCCAATCGCCTTTGAGCTCTACAAAACGAGCCAATGGCATGAAGATGCCATGGTTCTGCGGAATTTGCATAACGCAATCCCGCCCCACCGCGTGGGTATAAAGGGCGTTCCGTGGCAATCTCGCATTATGTTTCTGCTTCAGAGCCGAGTGTTACTGCCTGAGAGTTTTTTCTCTTCAAGACGAGTGTCTCTCCAGAGTGTTGGTGTTACGGCGCGTTCTAGCGAGTTCTGCATTCCTGTCTGATCTGTGCAGTGATCTAGCACAGCGTGTGTGTTCTCCCTGGGCGCTTCAGCATTTCTGCAGAGCAAAAACTCCTCTCTAAAAGAGCTGCACGCGGCAAGTCTTTTTCAAGATGTCTTGCCCGTGCTCCGTTTCTGGGTGCAGTCGGCTGGTTCCTCCGTTTGACGGGCATGATCGCTGTTTGGCGTGCTTGGGCCTCGTGCACGCCGAGCGCACGTTCATGGATGAGTCATGTTCCCACTGCGGAAACATGGCCATCGCAGTGTTGCGGTCAAGACTCCATGATCTCCGTACTGGAGGGAGGGTCCCCTCTACCACACCCCAATCTATTCCCTCCACGAGAGGGAATACTTTGGCTGGTGGTCAGGGTGACTTGAGGGTGACGGTGTGGGCCAACCCGACGAATCCTCCTCTGGCCACACCCCCTTCTAGCGCACTGCAACCCGTGGTGTTGCCAGATGAGGGCGCAGGTGTTTCCCGTCCTGGGCACTGCTTTTCATTTGGCGCACCGGCGGAGGATACTATGTCGATCGCCGCATCACAAGGTGGGCTGGATTCCTCCGGAGATGACGATTCGGCTGTGTTGCCTCCTTCGGGAGTTCCAGCATTGCCCGAGTCTGATCCGGAGCTCACAGCCATGCTTTTCCCGGGCGGCCGAGGCTCTTGGGCTTGTGTGGAACCCTCCGCCATGTCCCGAGCACTCTCGGCTAGATGATTGGTATCTGGAGGCGGCCCGTGCCGAAGGCGCCCATCAGCCCCCAGTGCCCTTCTTCCCGGAAATGCATGAAGAGGTGTCGAAGTCGTGGAAGTCTCTCTTGACTTTTCGCGATCGTTCGGCAGCCACTTCCGCCTTCACTGCCCTCGACGGTGGCATGGTGAAGGGGTACACTGGGGTTTCCCCTGTTGAGCGCTCTGTTGCGATGCAACTGTGTCCGCAGAGCGCTGCGACATGGCGTGGTGACCCAAAGCACCCATCCAAGGCCTGTAGGTTTACGTCTACTTTGGTGGCGAAGACCTGCAGAGCTGCAGGCCAGGCCGCGTCCGCCCTTCATGTGATGGCCACCCTTCAGGTCTACCAGGCCAAGGTGCTCAGAGACATGCACGAGGGCAATGCTGACCCCGCATTAATGCAGGAGCTGCGGGCGGCCACCGACCTCGCTCTACAAGCGACGAAGTTGACCACTCGCTCTCTCGGTCAGGTGATGTCCACTTCTGTGGTCCAGAAGCGGCACTTATGGCTCAACCTGGCTGATATGAGAGAATCTGAGCGAACCCGTTTCCTCAATTCTCCCATTTCCCAGGATAGGCTATTCGGCGGGGCGGTCCAGGACGGCTCAGAGGTGAACTTAGTTCTTTCCCAGGAGAATCCTTGGTTTTCCCCTTCCGCCGCTGACCTCACGGCCGGCGGCACCCTATTCATGGTTAAAGAAAGAACTGACATTTTCACCTCCGAGCCTCGAGGGCGCGGCTGGCAGTGTGCGACGCCAAGCAGCCTCGCAACTCTCGGCCCCCTCTGTCGCCAGCCCCCTGGCAGACGAGACCTCCGTGGAACGCTGGTCCTTCCCTGGTCTCCTCTGTCAGGGCGCGGA
The DNA here is from genome assembly GCA_039654105.1 of Coreius guichenoti. Classification (NCBI taxonomy): domain Eukaryota; kingdom Metazoa; phylum Chordata; class Actinopteri; order Cypriniformes; family Gobionidae; genus Coreius; species Coreius guichenoti. Next base: position 57,391,049 of record CM077168.1, on the reverse strand, counting down.
ATTCGACCCCGCCCACACCTCGGGATTCTCCCACACCTCGGGATTCTCCCACGCCTCCCATGTCTGGGCCGGTCATTCCGCCTCGCTGCCCCATCGGGGGTACGCCTGTGGTTCGCATGACCCCGCTGGTTGTGTTGATTGTGTTCCATTTCTCCACGTGCGATATGCTTCCCAGTGTACCTTGGTATCGGCGTTGAGCCTAGCCCCTCGTTCGTGCTAAGACTCACGGCAGGGAGCTCTGGTCAGCGCAGGACGCTGGAAGACAGCCGTCATAGCGAGATTGTATTGGGACCCCCATTTCATCAGTAACTGACGTAATTCGTAGTGTACTGACTGAAAGGGAACGTCTCGGTTACGTATGTAACCCTCGTTCCCTGAAGGAAGGGAACGGAGACGTTACGTCCCCATGCCACTTCCGCTGTACCGCTGGAACGGCCGGACGCTCATGCCTCGGCTCTTCAGCAGGTAACATAATGCGAGATTGCCACGCAGCGCCCTTTATACCCACGCGGTGGGGTGGGGTTGCGTTATGCAAATTCCGCAGACCCATCTTCATGCCTTTGGCTCGTTTTGTAGAGCTCAAAGGCGATTGGCTTCTAAGCGAAACCCCCATTTCGTCAGTAACTGACGTAATGTGTCAGGGGTTACATACGTAACCGAGATGTTCCTGGGTATCAACACAGGTTCCACTCTTTATTTTAACTGGGCAGTTTTTGTGTATTTTCCGTGTAAGCACACATTAGTTCCTGGGTATTAACACAGGTTCCACTCTTTATTTTAACTAGGCAGTTTTTGTGTATTTTCAGTGTAAGTACACATTAGTTCCTGGGTATCAACACAGGTTCCACACTTTATTTTAACTGGGCAGTTTTTGTGTATTTTCAGTGTAAGTACACATTAGTTCCTGGGTATCAACACAGGTTCCACTCTTTATTTTAAGTGGGCAGTTTTTGTGTATTTTCAGTGTAAGCACACATTAGTTCCTGATCGATTGCTCCTGTCTGCCTCCTGTTTGTCCTGCGGCTGTGCTCTTGTGTGTTTTGCTTGCTTTTGAATCTTATTTAAATATCATTCCCTGTTGTTTATACTGCTAAATATAACTTACCCATCACCATATATTGTTTAATATTGCCTACCACTTTAAATCTAACATCGCTAGCTTTTAATCTAAATCACTATCACGTATTAGCATTTCGCTAGCCTGTTAGCTTGCCATCTCTGCATCCGGGTCTCCTGTCTCCTGTTTTCTGAGTTCATTAAACAACTGTGGTGAGTTGGTTTAATCAACAAACACGGTAAGCCATGTCATCTTCTCCTGTTATTGTCACTTGCACTGCCAGTTCCATGTTTAGCATATCCTTCTCTGTCTGCGAACAGGGCTTCACATGTGATAAATGCAGGGAAATAGTCAGGCTGACTGAGAAGATCTCAGAATTAGAGACACGCATCCAGACTTTATCTGAGAGTAGTGAGAATGTAACAGCTTTAGACACTGATTTGGATGCGAATAGCTTAGTGAACTCTGTACACTGTTCGGTTCCGGCTGTAGAGCCTGTGCAGCAGGGTAACTGGGTGACTGTGAGACGGCATAGTTGCGGATCAAAAAAACACTCTTCCGTTCCGATTAGAACATCAAACAGGTTCTCCCCACTCAGTGACGCACCCACTGAGAATCCTGTTGAAAGTGCCCTAGTTATTGGCGATTCTATTACACGGAATGTGAAAATAGAGACACCAGCCACCATAGTCACATGTTTACCGGGAGCCAGAGCGCCTGACATCAAAGCAAATTTAAAAGTGCTGGCTAATGCTAATCGTAAATTCTCTAAAATTATTATTCACGTCGGCACTAATGATGTTCGACTTCGCCAGTCGGAGATCACTAAAATTAACATTAAAGAGGTGTGTAAACTCGCAAGTACGATGGCAGATGACGTTTTTTGCTCTGGTCCCCTTCCTGTTAGAAGGAGTGATGAGATACTTAGCAGACTATCATCACTCAATGGCTGGTTGTCTAAGTGGTGTCCGCAGAATAACATAGGGTTCATAGACAATTGGAAAAGCTTTTGGGGCAGACCTGACCTGCTAAAAAGAGATGGTATTCATCCTTCCTGGGATGGTGCCGCTCTTCTATCTAGTAATCTGGCACATAGTCTTAGAGCTAAACCTTGACTAACTGGGGCCCAGGTCAGGAAGCAGACGGACTGTCTTACCCGACCGCCTGCTAGCTGTCTCACGTCACAGAAGTCAGATAAATCCCAGCACATAGAGACACTTTCACCTAGATATTATCACATAGAGACTGTGTCTGTTCCCCGATTTAGTAAATACAAAAAAACATCAAAACCATTAAACGGTAAAAATCTAATTGATGTCCAAAAAATAAATAACAGATATAATACAGATGAACAAACGATAAAGCTCGGGCTGCTGAATATTCGATCCCTTTCCCCAACAGCGCTTATTGTTAATGATATGATTACAGATAATAATCTAGATGTGCTGTGTTTGACAGAAACCTGGCTAAAACCTGACGACTACATTACTTTAAATGAGTCCACCCCCCAAGATTATTGTTATAAACACGAGCCGCATCTGAAAGGTAAAGGGGGAGGTGTTGCTGTAATTTATAATAATATCTTCAGTATTACTCAGAAGTCTAGTTTCAAACGTAATTCCTTTGAATTTTTGGTGCTTTATGTAACGTTATGTAGTGTAATTGATAAATCCCGTTTGACATTTGTGCTGGCTACTGTATACAGGCCACCAGGGCACCATACAGACTTTACCAGAGAATTTGCTGATTTTCTATCAGAGTTAGTACTGGCTGCAGATAAAGTACTAATTGTTGGTGATTTTAATATCCATGTAGACAATGAAAAAGACGCATTGGGATTGGCATTTAGAGACATTCTAAACTCTATTGGAGCAAGGCAACACGTGTCAGGACCCACTCATCGCCGTAATCATACTTTAAACCTAATATTGTCACGTGGAATAAATGTTGATACCGTTGAAATTCTGCAGCAGAGCGATGACATCTCAGATCATTATCTAGTATCATGTATACTTAATTTAGCTAAGGCTGCAAAGCCGTCCCCTCGCTTCAAATGTGGCAGGACTATCACTGCTGCGACTAAAGATTGCTTTGTAAATAATCTTCCTCATCAGTTCCATCTCCTCAGCATCCCAGATAGCCTAGAGGAACTCGATGTTGCAACAGAAACTATTGATTCTCTCTTTTCCAGCACTTTAGACACAGTTGCTCCCCGGCGCTTAAAGAAGATTAAAGAAAATAGTCCAACGCCGTGGTACAACGAGCACACCCGGGCCCTAAAAACAGCAGCCAGTTTTTCGCATTTTGTGGAAAGAGAGCATGATGGCATACAAAAAGGCTGTAAAAACTGCTAGATCAGCTTATTTCTCGACTCTCTTAGAAGAAAACAAACACAACCCTAGGTATTTATTCGATACAGTGGCTAAATTAACCAAAGATAAAACTTCAACTTCTGATGTTTGTAAACAGCACAGCAGTAATGACTTTATGAACTTCTTTACTTGTAAGATTGATAATATTAGGAAAAAAATTATAACCATGCAGCCGTCTACTACAGTATCACATCAGACAGTCCATTGTAGTGTCACTGAGGAAAAATTACACTCATTCACTGCTATAGGAGAAGAAGAATTGGCTAAACTCGTTAAATCATCAAAATCAACAACATGTATGCTCGACCCTATACTGACTAAACTACTAAAAGAGATGCTTCCAGAGGTCATAGATCCTCTTCTTAATATCATTAATTCATCCTTGACATTAGGATATGTACCGAAAACTTTTAAGTTGGCTATTATTAAACCACTTATTAAAAAAACGCAACTTGATCCTACAGAATTAGTCAATTACAGGCCAATCTCAAATCTACCCTTTCTGTTAAAAATACTAGAAAAGGCAGTGTCCTCACAATTATGCTCCTTTTTGGAAAGAAATGGTATCTGTGAGGATTTCCAGTCAGGATTTAGACCGTATCATAGTACTGAGACTGCTCTCATTAGAGTTACAAATGATTTACTCTTATCATCCGATCGTGGTTGTATCTCTCTGTTAGTGTTACTCGATCTTAGCGCTGCATTCGATACTATCGACCACAACATTCTTTTGAATAGACTCGAAAATTATGTTGGCATTAGTGGAATTTCATTGGCATGGTTTAAATCATACTTATCTGACCGTTATCAGTTTGTAGCAGTAAATGAAGAGATGTCACACCAATCACAAGTTCAGTATGGAGTACCGCAAGGCTCAGTGCTAGGACCGTTGCTTTTCACCCTGTTCATGCTACCACTGGGAGATATTATTAGGAAGCATGGCGTTAGTTTTCATTGTTATGCTGACGATACTCAGCTCTATATTTCTTCACGCCCTGACGAAATTTACCAATTCACAAGATTAACGGAATGCATAGCTGATATAAAAAATTGGATGACTAGTAATTTCCTGCAACTTAATTCAGAAAAAAACTGAATTTTTAATCATTGGACAAAAAAAACTCCACAAGTAGTAACCTAGAATACTGTCTAACACTCGATGGCTGCTCTGTCAAGTCCTCGTCGTCAGTTAGGAACCTGGGTGTGCTCTTTGATACCAATCTCTCATTTGAAAGCCACGTTTCTAGCATCTGTAAAACTGCATTCTACCATCTTAAAAATATATCTAAATTACGGCACATGCTTTCAATGCAAAATGCTGAACAGTTAGTTCATGCGTTCATGACCTCAAGGCTAGATTATTGTAATGCTCTACTGGGTGGTTGCCCTGCTCGCTTAATAAATAAACTGCAGCTGGTCCAAAACGCAGCAGCTAGAGTTCTTACTAGAACCAGGAAGTATGACCATATTAGCCCGGTTCTGTCAACACTGCATTGGCTCGCCATTTAAACATCGTATACATTTTAAAATCTTGCTTATTACTTACAAAGCACTAAATGGTTTAGCTCCCCAGTACTTGAGCAAGCTCTTAACGCATTATACTCCGTCACGTCTATTGCGGTCTCAAAATTCTGGCCAGTTGATAATACCTAGAATATCAAAATCAACTGTAGGCGGTCGATCCTTTTCCTATTTAGCACCTAAACTCTGGAACAGTCTTCCTACCATTGTTCGGGAAGCAGACACACTCTGTCAGTTTAAATCTAGACTAAAAACACATCTCTTTACTATGGCATACACATAAAACATTTTTAATTTATACTATTCAAATCAGTTAAATGATTTTTAGGTTACATTAACTAGGTCAGCCGGAACCGGGAACACTTCCCGTAACACCTGATGTACTCGTTACATCATAAAAAGACTGGCATCTACGCTAATGTTAGTCTCTCTGTTTATCTCGAGGTTTACTGCAGTCAGCCGGATCCGGGCCGTATCCAGATCAGATGGTGGACCTGCGCCCAGACATGACCAACGCATCCCTGAAGTGTCTGCAGAGACCGTGTCAATTAGACTGAAATTGCCTCACCGAAACGGCATCCTCAATAAACCCGTCTCCGGCGTGATGACTCCGATCTTTTCGAATATTCCTATCTAATAATTTGCCTTATCAACACGACATCCCAATATACCGTCTCCGGCGTGATGACTCCGATCTTTCGAATATTCCTATCTAATAATTGCCTCACCGAAACGGCATGATGGCCAGAGGAGAACTGACTGAACTGACCCCGACTGAGCCTGGTTTCTCCCAAGGTTTATTTTTCTCCATTATGCCACCTGATGGAGTTTTGGTTCCTTGCCACTGTCGCCTTTGGCTTGGCTTGCTCAGTTAGGGACACTACATTTTTAAACTAAATATTCAAATAAATTTTCAACTAAATTACTGATCTGCCCGCATGGTCACTATGTGATAATTGAAATGAGCTGGATAACATCAACGTTTTCTCCAGAACGGCTGTACAGCCGAATCAAATTCTGTTGCATTATTTTCCTGTTACCACTGTGAAGCTCCTTTGAAACAATTGGCATTGTAAAAAGCGATATATAAATAAAGGTGACTTGACTTGACTAGTTCCTGGGTATCAACACAGGTTCCACACTTTATTTTAACTGGGCAGTTTTTGTGTATTTTCAGTGTAAGTACACATTAGTTCCTGGTTCCCTTTCAGTCGGTCACGTTCGACGTACGAATTGGGATCACTTCTGGGAGCCCCTATCAGCTTCGAGTGTATACAGAACGGGCCAATGGCCATTGGCGTGCGAGATTTGCATCTCGTGCTCCGCCCTGCACCGCGGGTATAAACAGGAAGCGGATGCAGCGCACATTTGTCATTCACTTCGGAGCTGACTGTGTGCTGCTGAAGAGTGTTCCTGTATTATACAGAGATAATCAGAACGAGAGAGGAGAAGCTCTGAGTGTTGGTGTGAAGGCACAGCAGCGAGGACCGCGAGCTCACTGAGAGCGAAAACTGCTGTTATTACAGCAACTCTGTCAGTTCGGTGGGCGTTCACATTACTCTGAGTGCAAAACACAGGCTGCACTATTCCCTGTGTTTTTGCCGCGGCTATCTCCCTGGGTGCTTCAGCACGTTAAAAGAGCTTTTCCCCTAAAAGAGTACACGGGTGTGACACTGCGTCTTTTTCAAGACGTCATTCCACTCGTGCGTTTCTGGATGCGGTTGTTTCCTGTCCTTATTGACGGCCACGACCTCTCTCACATAAGCATGTTGAGATTGTGTTCGTGGGTGATCCATGTTCTCTCAGGAGAACGTGATCACGTCGGCGTGCTGTTCGTCTCTCCTTCCTTGTAAGGTTTGAGCGTTCAGCGTGCTGTGTGCTGTCTAGCTGCCAGCTGACGCTCGGCGCTTTAGATGCGCGGTCGAGACTCAAAACCTCAAACGGGGCTGAGTCCCTTCGCCTATTCCCCAATCTAGTTTCTCTTCTGGTGCACCAGAAAAGGGCTACTTCGGCTAATAAGCCTGAGTGACCTGAGGATTACAGTGGGGCTTCCCTGCCGAGTACATCTCTGTGGGCCCCCACTCCTCTATCGCATTGCGAGCATGTTGAGACTGTGTTCGTGGGTGGTCATGTTCTCTCATGAGAGCATGGCCACGTCAGCGCGTTGTTCGCCTTGCCTTTTTCATAGGGGCTTGAAAAACAGCACCGGTCCTTCTCCCGGAGAAGGGCCGGGAGAGAATCCTTTGTTCAAATTTGATTTCTGTTCCGCCACTGGCCTTTGTGCCAGTGGTACCCAAAACTTCACTAAAAGAGCTGTTTCCAAAATCTCTGGGTGCCAAGAGAGCGCGCTTGGCGGTGTACGACGCTCCCATGCCTTGTCACCCTCCGGTGCCTCTCTCATCAAATCAAATCAAATCAAATCACCTTTATTTATATAGCGCTTTTTACAATGGCAATTGTTTCAAAGCAGCTTCACAGTGGTAACAGGAAAATAATGCAACGGAATTTGATTCGGCTGTACAGCCGCTCTGGTGAAAACGGTGATGTCATCCAGCTCATTTCAATTATCATATAGTGTCAATGCGGGCAGATCAGTAATATAGTTGAAATTTAGGTGTCCCCAACTGAGCAAGCCAAAAGCCAAAGGCGACGGTGGCAAGGAACCAAAACTCCTTCAGGGCCAGAATGGAGAAAAAAACCTTGGGAGAAACCAGGCTCAGTCGGGGTGCCAGTTCTCCTCTGGCCGACGAACAAATAGTGTATGATTATGATTCTGGCAACATTACAGGTCAGAAGTCATATTAGATAAATAGATATTCGTAGGATTATTCGAAAGATTGGAGTTGTCACGCCGGGGACGGGTTTAATGAGGATGTCGTGTCGATGCGGCATTTACAGGGGGGAGTTTAATTGACACTATTGTCTCTACAGACACTTCAGAGATATGGTCGTCATGTCCAGGCTAAGGTCCACCATCTGGTCTGGATACGGCCCGGATCCGGCCGACTGCAGTAAACCTCGGGATAAACAGAGAGACTAACATTAGCGTAGATGCCATTCTTCTTATGATGTAACGAGTACATCAGGTGTTATTGGAAGTGTTCCCGGTTCCGGCTGACCTAGTTAATGCAGCCTAAAACAATCATTTAACTGATTTGAATAATAGAAATTAAAAATGTTTTATGTGTATGCCATAGTAAAGAGATGTGTTTTTAGTCTAGATTTAAACTGACAGAGTGTGTCTGCTTTCCGAACAATGCTAGGAAGACTGTTCCAGAGTTTAGGTGCTAAATAGGAAAAGGACCGACCGCCTGCAGTTGATTTTGATATTCTAGGTATTATCAACTGGCCAGAATTTTGAGACCGCAATAGACGTGATGGAGTATAATGCGTTAAGAGCTCGCTCAAGTACTGGGGCGCTAAACCATTTAGTGCTTTGTAAGTAATCAGCAAGATTTTAAAATGTATACAATGTTTAATAGGGAGCCAATGCAGTGTTGCCAGAACCGGGCTAATATGGTCATACTTCCTGGTTCTAGTAAGAACTCTAGCTGCTGCGTTTTGGACCAGCTGCAGTTTATTTATTAAGCGAGCAGGGCAACCACCCAGTAGAGCATTACAATAATCTAGCCTTGAGGTCATGAACGCATGAACTAACTGTTCAGTATTTTGCATTGAAAGCATGTGCCGTAATTTAGATATATTTTTAAGATGGTAGAATGCAGTTTTACAGATGCTAGAAACGTGGCTTTCAAATGAGAGATTGGTATCAAAGAGCACACCCAGGTTCCTAACTGACGACGAGGACTTGACAGAGCAGCCATCGAGTGTTAGACAGTATTCTAGGTTACTACTTGTGGAGTTTTTTTGTCCAATGATTAAAAATTCAGTTTTTTCTGAATTAAGTTGCAGGAAATTACTAGTCATCCAATTTTTTATATCAGCTATGCATTCTGTTAATCTTGTGAATTGGTAATTTTCGTCAGAGCGTGAAGAAATATAGAGCTGAGTATCGTCAGCATAACAATGAAAATTAACGCCATGCTTCCTAATAATATCTCCCAGTGGTAGCATGTACAGGGTGAAAAGCAACGGTCCTAGCACTGAGCCCTGCGGTACTCCATACTGAACTTGTGTTCGGTGTGACATCTCTTCATTTACTGCTACAAACTGTATAACGGTCAGATAAGTATGATTTAAACCATGCCAATGAAGTTCCACTAATGCCAACATAATTTTCGAGTCTATTCAAAAGAATGTTGTGGTCGATAGTATCGAATGCAGCGCTAAGATCGAGTAACACTAATAGAGATATACAACCACGATCGGATGATAAGAGTAGATCATTTGTAACTCTAATGAGAGCAGTCTCAGTACTATGATACGGTCTAAATCCTGATTGGAAATCCTCACAGATACCATTTCTTTCTAAAAAGGAGCATAATTGTGAGGACACTGCCTTTTCTAGTATTTTTGACAGAAAGGGTAGATTTGAGATTGGCCTGTAATTGACTAATTTTGTAGGATCAAGTTGCGGTTTTTTAATAAGCGGTTTAATAATAGCCAACTTAAAAGTTTTCGGTACATATCCTAATGTCAAGGATGAATTAATGATATTAAGGAGAGGATCTATGACCTCTGGAAGCATCTCTTTTAGTAGTTTAGTCGGTATGGGGTCGAGCATACATGTTGTTGATTTTGATGATTTAACGAGTTTAGCCAATTCTTCTTCTCCTATAGCAGTGAATGAATGTAATTTTTCCTCAGTGACACTACAATGCACTGTCTGATGTGATACTGTAGTAGACGGCTGCATGGTTATAATTTTTTTCCTAATATTATCAATCTTACAAGTAAAGAAGTTCATAAAGTCATTACTGCTGTGCTGTTTACAAACATCAGAAGGTGAAGCTTTATCTTTGGTTAATTTAGCCACTGTATCGAATAAATACCTAGGGTTGTGTTTGTTTTCTTCTAAGAGAGTCGAGAAATGAGCAGATCTAGCAGTTTTTAGGGCCTTTCTGTATGCAATCATGCTCTCTTTCCACGAAATGCGAAAAACTTCTAGTTTTGTTTTCTTCCAGCTGCGCTCCATTTTTCTGGCTGCTGTTTTAAGGGCCCGGGTGTGCTCGTTGTACCACAGCGTTGGACTATTTTCTTTAATCTTCTTTAAGCGCCGGGGAGCAGCTGTGTCTAAAGTGCTGGAAAAGAGAGAGTCGATAGTTTCTGTTGCAACATCGAGTTCCTCTAGGCTATCTGGGATGCTGAGGAGATGAAACTGATGAGGAAGATTATTTACAAAGCAATCTTTAGTCGCAGCAGTGATAGTCCTGCCATATTTAAAGCGAGGGGACGGCTTTGCAGCCTTTGCTAAATTAAGTGTACATGATACTAGGTAATGATCTGAGATGTCATCGCTCTGCTGCAGAATTTCAATGGTATCAACATTTATTCCACGTGACAGTATTAGGTCTAACGTATGATTACGGCGATGAGTGGGTCCTGACACGTGTTGCCTTACTCCAACAGAGTTTAGGATGTCTCTAAATGCCAATCCCAATGCGTCTTTTTCATTGTCTACATGGATATTAAAATCACCAACAATTAGGACTTTATCTGCAGCCAGTACTAACTCTGATAGAAAATCAGCAAATTCTCTGGTAAAGTCTGTATGGTGCCCTGGTGGCCTATATACAGTAGCCAGTACAAATGTCAAACGGGATTTATCAATTTCACTACATAACGTTACATAAAGCACCAAAACTTCAAAGGAATTATATTTGAAACTAGACTTGTGAGTAATACCGAAGATATTATTATAAATTACAGCAACACCTCCCCCTTTACCTTTCAGACGCGGCTCGTGTTTATAACAATAATCTTGGGGGGTGGACTCATTTAAAGTAATCGCCAGCAGGGGGTGCTGGCTGTGTCCAGGACGCACACAAGAGGCCTCCTCACACCCGTGCGCCCCCTCAGCGGAAGCAGGTAAGTGTTGCATTGCACACTCAGACCCCACTTTGGGCCGCTATGCTGTCCGAGTCGGGTCCCTGCACTCCGCTGCGCTGCCCCGCTGCGGGTACGTCTGTGGTGCCGTTGGTCCCACTGGTTCGGTAGCTGGGAGCCTGGCTAGCGCTTCCCAGCCCGTCCCGCTGGCTCATCCGTACTATCAGACTTGGCTATGCGATTCAGTTCGCCCGGCGGCCCCCCAAATTCAGGGGCGTTCACTTCACCTCCGTGTCGAAGGAGAGCGCCCCCGTGCTACAGGCGGAGATCGCAGTCCTACTGGCGAAAGGACGCGATAGAGCCTGTCCCTTTAGCCGATATGAAGACAGGCTTCTACAGCCCGTACTTCATTGTACCCAAGAAAGGCGGCGGGTTACGGCCAATCTTGGACCTGTGGTTCTTGAATCGGTCCCTTCACAGGCTGCCGTTCAGAATGCTAACGCAGAAACGCATCTTCAGGTGCATCCGTCTTCAAGATTGGTTTGCAGCGATCGACCTGAAGGACGCGTACTTTCATGTTTCAATTCTCCCTCGACACAGACCGTTCCTACGCTTTGCGTTCGAGGGACGGGCATATCAGTACAGAATCCTACCCTTCGGGCTGTCCCTGTCGCCCGGTGTCTTCACGAAAGTCGCGGAGGCGGCCATTGCTCCCATGAGAGAGCGTGGTGTTCGCATCCTCAACTACCTCGACGACTGGCTGATCCTGGCTCAGTCGCGGGTGCAGTTGTGCGAACACAGGGACATGGTGCTCAGTCACCTCAGCCTGTTGGGACTTTGGGTCAACTGGGAAAAGAGCAAACTCTGCCCCGTGCAGAGGATCTCTTTTCTTGGTATGGAGCTGGACCTGGTCAATCTGACAGCGCGACTCACAGAGGAGCGCGTCCAGTCGGTGTTGAACTGCTTGAATTTGTTCAAACGCAGGACAGCGGTACCACTGAAACTTTTTTAGAGGCTCCTGGGGCATATGGCATCTGCAGCCGCGGTAACGCCGCTCGGATTGCTTCATATGAGGCCGCTTCAACACTGGCTACACGACCGAGTCCCGAGATGGGCGTGGCAGAGCGGCTCGTTCCATGTCTCAGTAACACCGAAGTGCCGCCAAACCTTCAGCCCGTGGTCGGACCCTTCGTTTCTACGGGCAGGAGTCCCCTAGAACAAGTGTCCAGGCATGCTGTTGTCTCCACGGATGCCTCATCCACCGGCTGGGGGGCCACGTACAACGGGCTTGCAGTTTCGGGTCTGTGGACGGGGCCTCAACTGCAATGGCATATCAATTGCTTCGAGTTGTTAGCAGTTCATCTTGCGCTGGGCCACCTCAAAGGGCCGCTACAAGGCAAGCACGTTCTGGTCCGTACGGACAATACTGCGGCCGTTGCGTACATCAACAAACAGGGTGGTCTACGCTCCCGCCGCATGTCACAACTCGCCCGCCATCTCCTCCTCTGGAGTCAGAAGCGTCTGAGGTCGCTTCGTGCCACTCACATTCCGGGCCTGCTCAATCGTGCAGCCGACGAGCTCTCACGACAGCAAGTGCTCCCGGGAGAGTGGAGACTCCATCCCCAGGTGGTCCAGCTGATCTGGAGTCGCTTCGGGACCGCACAGGTAGACCTGTTTGCCGCCCCGGACACGTCCCACTGCCAGTTGTTTTATTCCCTGATCGAGGGGACCCTCGGCTCGGATGCGCTGGCACACAGCTGGCCCATGGGTCTATGCAAATATGCGTTTCCCCCAGTGAGCCTTCTTGCACAGACATTGTGCAAAGTCAGGGAGGACGAGGAGCAGGTCTTGTTGGTTGCGCCGTACTGGCCCAACCGGACCTGGTTCCCGGAACTAGTGCTCCTCGCAACAGCACCTCCTTGGCCAATTCCTCTGAGGAAGGACCTTCTGACTCAGAGACGGGGCACCCTATAGCACCCGCGTCCAGACCTCTGGAAACTCCATGTCTGGTCCCTGGATGGGACGCGGAGGTTCTAGGTGACCTACCACAGGCTGTGGTAGACACCATCACTTCAGCTAGAGCTCCCTCTACGAGGCGCCTCTATGCGTTTAAGTGGAACCTGTTCGTCGAATGGTGTTCTTCTCGACGAGAAGACCCCCGAAGATGTTCGATCAGCACTGTGCTTTCCTTCCTGCAAGATGGTTGGAGCGAAGCCTGTTTCCCTCCACCCTCAAAGTGTATGTTGCCGCCATTGCTGCACATCACGATGTAGTTGAAGGTAAGTCCGTAGGAGAGCACGATCTGGTCGTCAGGTTCCTGAGGGGAGCGAGGAGATTAAATCTGCCTCGCTGTCACTCTATACCCTCTTGGGGCTTATCTCTGGTGCTAACCGCACTGCAGAGAGCACCATTTGAACCTTTGCAGTCAGCTGAGTTAAAAATTGTCTTGGAAGACAGTACTCCTGACTGCATTGGTTCCATCGAGAGGGTAGGGGACCTGTAGGCGTTTTCGGTCGACGAATCGTGCCTGGAATTGTGCCCAATCACCTCGCTGACAGATATTTGTAGAGCTACGGGCTGGGCGACACCTAACACGTTCGCTAGATTCTATAGCCTCCGTGTAGAGCCGGTTTCTTCCCGTGTGCTCGTTTCAAATAGCCAGTAACACCGAAGTGCCCGCTCTTGTGTCGGCTTGCTGCGCCATTCCCCTCCTCATGGACCGGATACGTGCGCTGATATGCTCCAGTTGTACTGTACCATCACTGCATGACCGAGTCACTAGTTCGGCTCCTCTGTGAAAAACAAATGTGCGCTGCATCCGCTTCCTGTTTATACCCGTGGTGTGGGGCGGAGCGCGAGATGCAAATCTTGCACGCCAATGGCCATTGGCCCGTTCTGTATACACTCGAAGCTGATAGGGCCTCCCAGAAGTGATCCCAATTCGTCAGTGACGTCCGACGTACGTCTCCGTTCCCTCCTTCAGGAAACGAGGGTTACATACGTAACCGAGATGGTATCAACACAGGTTCCACACTTTATTTTAACTGGGCAGTTTTTGTGTATTTTCAGTGTAAGTACACATTAGTTCCTGGGTATCAACAAAAGACCCATACCATAACGCTTTACAATAAGGTTTCATTTGTTAACGTTAGTTAACTACATTAGTTAACATAACGATGAACAACACTTCTACAGCATTTATTAAGCTTAGTTAATGTTTATATCAGCATTTACTAATAATTTTAAGATCAAAAGTTGTTATTGTACATTATTGTACTGTGAACTAACATGAACAAGAACATTTTTATGAATTAACAAAGAATAATAAATGCTGTACACACATTTTGTACACTGTTAGTTCATGTTACTTAATGCATTGACTAATATTAACAAATGAGACCTTATAAAGTGTGTAAACCCTTTTTCTAAGTAGATGGTATTTTCACATTGTCTTTTATAGCATATTTATAGCACAACAAAATAAAATCAAACTTAGTGAATCCTGGGGAGGCATAATTTGCTAAATGAGACGACTATATGAATATACATTGTGTATTCAGGTGTATTCTGCAAACATTTGTTGAATCCATAGCCTGAATATTAAATGGTTTGAATAATAAGTATCCACCCTCATCCTCATATTTAAGTACATTGCGGTAGGCATGAACAATAATGCTTTATACATGTAAAAATAAAATTGCTCCCCAAAATTTTTTTCACAGAAACTGCAGAGTAGTTACAATTGTAGTTACAATATTGTAATTATTGTGTGTACTTACAAAGTGTACTTACAAATATAAGTACACTACTGTAACTACAGAATGTTGCAGGTACTTTAAATGTAAGTACAATGTATCAAGTGCTTAGTAAGACATGTAAGTACATAGTTGTTAAGGCCACCTAATATAAAGTGGGACCATGTTGGGTCGACCAATAGTTTTAGTCTTAGTTTCAGTTTTTGTTTACGAAAATAACCTTGGTGCTGCACCCAGAATGCACAGCAAAAAGCTTTTTGATGGTGACCGTTGTTGTGATTAATACACTGATTCTTGATGTCTGTGTGTGTCTGAATGATAGAGTAGTTCAAACCTTTTTGACCAGAACAACTTTAAAAAATCCCTTGTTATATTGAAAATGCCAGATCTTATGCTGTAGAGTCACAGAGCTGCTGTAATCAATAAAATAAATCTAAGTCAGAGATTAGGCCCTAAATGAGTTTAGTGTTTCAGATCACGATGATTATGTCAAAACATAACCAACAACATCTGATCACATTTTCTCTTGGCTTGTCTCGCTGCATACCTTGCGTTTGTAATTCTCACACTGTTACTCAGCTGCTCCTGAAAAGTGCTAGGGTTTGCATCTAATTGTGGCCAAACTGTGAGGTGGAGACAAAAAAGAAAGATACATGGAAGGATGCTCATTGGATGCAAATGATAAGAAAACAGTATAAAGTATGAAGTTTTACCATAGGTGATTCAGATGTTCAGCTGGCATCTCACTTTGTTGTTTCTACAATAAAGTTAACATTTTCTGTGACCTGGAACTTCGACTCTGAGAGATTTTCTTCAAGTGCTGAATTCTTTAACAATGATTCAGAGTTAATTTTAAGGTCAGTGTAAAGGCAATTCTGAGCTTTGTTTCTAAACACATTATAAATGTTAGAAATGTATTGCTGAAACATGTTACAAAGACTGTGAACTGTGTAGTACTGAATTGTGGAGTTAGACCGTTAAACAGTTTTCCAGCATTTCTATGTTCAGGATTTTTTTGGCAGACGGAGAGCTCATTTTTTCAAGATTGTGAAACATATTTTATTTACTTGGCTGTTTTTTTTATCATTCAAATTTAGCAGGGTGGTTAATAACACATTTTTCTGTGGTGTGACAAACTCAGAACATATATTTAATAATGCCTTTACACTGACTTCAACACTCTTGAGTGTGGACTCAAATAAACTCTGAGGAGAGTTAATTTAACACTGGGGTTTTTACTGTGTGGGCCAGTTATGAATAGCTTCCACCTGTTGAAATATTGTTCTGGTTAATGACAAAGCCAAGGAACTGGATCTCAGATTGTTGAAACTATATAAATAAAGGTGACTTGAATTGACTTGACAGCCATGAACAACCATTCAGACTCTATTTGCATGGACTCTGGTTCTGGAGGGCTGGCTTGCTCTGGTTGGCGAAAGGAGCTTGACTGGCCCTGGGAGGTCTCCAAACGCCCCTGCATACGATGGGCTACTCTGGTGGAGAGCTGGATGAACTTCTCTAAGTCTAAGTGGAATCATCATATGCAGCCGCAGCTGGGGAGATAATCCTTAATGGTTAGGAGAGATCGCTCGTTCCAGCCGCTAACCATTGCTAATGTGCAAAACTTCAAAGCATAGTCATTGATGGATATTTGTCCCTGCTTCAAATGATAAAGCTGATCACCAATGGAAGTATCACCAACGGACTTACCGAAAATCTCTCGTAAGTGAGCCACAAAACTGTCCAAAAGCTGTAGAACTGGTCCTGACTGCTGCCATATTGTCTCAGCCCATTGCAGTGCTCTCCCTGTTAGAAGAGAAATTATAAAGGATATTTTGTCCGTTGGGAATCACTCTGGCTGCATCTTGAGGGCCAGTGAGCTTTGCAGCAGGAATCCGTTGCACTCCTCTGTCGAACCAGAGTAGGGGACGCCATGGGCCATGGGACTCGCAACGATAGTGAGCGGTGCAGTGCCTTGTGTGGTGGTGGGTGGATGGATTAGCACCAATTCCTGAAAAGGACCTTTTTGATGTGAGCTCATGCTGCCTGTGTAATGTCAGGGTCTGGTCTTCTGTCAGGGAAACACAGAATGAAGAGATCGGTGAGTATAAACAATCAAACGCTTTATTGTTAGCAGAGTGAAAGTAAACAGGCAGCAATGGCAGTGAATGCAGACGGGGACCTTGCAGGTGAGGATCCACACACACTTTTAACAGTCACTGATATGCAATGAATAAGTTTTCTTTGTTTTGCAGGCTATGCGCGTGGAACAGGAGGATGAACAGGAGCAAGGAGAGTTGGAAGAGGAAACAGGAGTGAGGAATAGGACACGGAGGTAAGTACACTTCAGGTAAGTAGCGATCCAATAGAGAGCAGTCTTATGCCGAGTTCACACTGCCCGATTTTAGCCCCGATTTTGACTCGCTGTCAGGTTTTGTGAAATCGCCGACAAATGCCCGAAATCATAGGCAAATCGGTGCTCGTTCACGTGAGTGACAATCACGCAGTGTGATTTATCAAAGATGCAATCTGAGAGAATCGCAGATGCCCGTGAGATATTTGGCATGCTAAATATCTGGACCTGTCAGCGATTCAAAATCCTGCTGTGTGAAATGTGTTCTGACTGAAAATGACATCGGCGATGACCGACAGCCAATGAGAGAGCAAGATACAGGGGGGAGGAGTTATAGACCAGAATATCAGTATTTTAATAGATGTATTTACAATTATATCAAACAGAATAATTATATCAAACTGGTCAAGCATTTGCTTGACCAGCTGCAACAGCAGCACATTGCCAAATGATTTATTTACCTCCAACTCTCTTTGCAGAACACTATCTTTGCTCTCTGTGTCTCCCCAACCATTTCCTCCTCCATAATCTTTTTTCTTTTTCTCCTTTTCGCTGCAAATCAGCGCACAGACAATTTGGATGGCAAGCTTTCTGCAGTCTATCATTTTTAATAACAGTTCTAGTCTCGCACGAGAAGTCCAGTCGGTAACGCTTTAGATTACAGTCCGGAAAGGACTGCGTAAGTAAAGCGAATTTACAGCGTAACTTTCTGTAATTAAAGTGTAACTATAAAGTACATACGTGTAGGTATAAGGGAACAATATGTAATATTTGGGCAATAAAGGGGTAACTATCAGGAAAATTAACTTTTTTTTTTTTTTATTTCATTTTTTAAGCTGTAGACTATTGCTTCGACCAACAGTCACCTGTGCGTGCATGAGAGGGTTAAGTTCACGCTTGACGTAACTTGAACCGTGATGTAAGCGCGCCGAGAAACTCTGGTCACGCGGCTGTCAGATACCGTCCGTTTTTATTTCAAATCAAATCAAATCAAATCACCTTTATTTATATAGCGCTTTTTACAATGGCAATTGTTTCAAAGCAGCTTCACAGTGTTAACAGGAAAATAATGCAACAGAATTTGATTCGGCTGTACAGGCACTCTGGTGAAAACGGTGATGTCATCCAGCTAATTTCAGTTATCATATAGTGTCAATGCGGGCAGATCAGTAATATAGTTGAAATTTAAGTGTCCCCAACTGAGCAAGCCAAAAGCCAAAGGCGATGGTGGCAAGGAACCAAAACTCCTTCAGGGCCAGAATGGAGAAAAAAACCTTGGGAGAAACCAGGCTCAGTCGGGGTGCCAGTTCTCCTCTGGCCGACGAACAAATAGTGTATGATTATGATTCTGGCAACATTACAGGTCAGAAGTCATATTAGATCAATAGATATTCGTAGGAGTTTAATTGACACGGTCTCTACAGACACTTCAGGGATGCGTTCGTCATGTCCAGGCTAAGGTCCACCATCTGGTCCGGATACGGCCCGGATCCGGCCGACTGCAGTAAACCTCGGGATAAGCAGAGAGACTAACATTAGCGTAGATGCCATTCTTCTTATGATGTAACGAGTACATCAGGTGTTATGGGAAGTGTTCCCGGTTCCGGCTGACCTAGTTAATGCAGCCTAAAACAATCATTTAACTGATTTGAATAATAGAAATTAAAAATGTTTTATGTGTATGCCATAGTAAAGAGATGTGTTTTTAGTCTAGATTTAAACTGACAGAGTGTGTCTGCTTCCCGAACAATGCTAGGAAGACTGTTCCAGAGTTTAGGTGCTAAATAGGAAAAGGATCGACCGCCTGCAGTTGATTTTGATATTCTAGGTATTATCAACTGGCCAGAATTTTGAGACCGCAATAGACGTGATGGAGTATAATGCGCTAAGAGCTCGCTCAAGTACTGGGGAGCTAAACCATTTAGTGCTTTGTAAGTAATCAGCAAGATTTTAAAATGTATACGATGTTTAATAGGGAGCCAGTGCAGTGTTGCCAGAACCGGGCTAATATGGTCATACTTCCTGGTTCTAGTAAGAACTCTAGCTGCTGCGTTTTGGACCAGCTGCAGTTTATTTATTAAGGGAGCAGGGCAACCACCCAGTAGAGCATTACAATAATCTAGCCTTGAGGTCATGAACGCATGAACTAACTGTTCAGTATTTTGCATTGAAAGCATGTGCCGTAATTTAGATATATTTTTAAGATGGTAGAATGCAGTTTTACAGATGCTAGAAACGTGGCTTTCAAATGAGAGATTGGTATCAAAGAGCACACCCAGGTTCCTAACTGACGACGAGGACTTGACAGAGCAGCCATCGAGTGTTAGACAGTATTCTAGGTTACTACTTGTGGAGTTTTTTTGTCCACTGATTAAAAATTCAGTTTTTTCTGAATTAAGTTGCAGGAAATTACTAGTCATCCAATTTTTTATATCAGCTATGCATACTGTTAATCTTGTGAATTGGTAAGTTTCGTCAGGGCGTGAAGAAATATAGAGCTGAGTATCGTCAGCATAACAATGAAAATTAACGCCATGCTTCCTAATAATATCTCCCAGTGGTAGCATGTACAGGGTGAAAAGCAACGGTCGTAGCACTGAGCCCTGCGGTACTCCATACTGAACTTGTGTTCGGTGTGACATCTCTTCATTTATTGCTACAAACTGATAACGGTCAGATAAGTATGATTTAAACCATGCCAATGAAGTTCCACTAATGCCAACATAATTTTCGAGTCTATTCAAAAGAATGTTGTGGTCGATAGTATCGAATGCAGCGCTAAGACCGAGTAACACTAATAGAGATATACAACCACGATCGGATGATAAGAGTAAATCATTTGTAACTCTAATGAGAGCAGTCTCAGTACTATGATACAGTCTAAATCCTGACTGAAAATCCTCACAGATACCATTTCTTTCTAAAAAGGAGCATAATTGTGAGGACACTGCCTTTTCTAGTATTTTTGACAGAAAGGGTAGATTTGAGATTGGCCTGTAATTGACTAATTTTGTAGGATGAAGTTGCGTTTTTTTAATAAGTGGTTTAATAATAGCCAACTTAAAAGTTTTCGGTACATATCCTAATGACAAAGATGAATTAATGATATTAAGAAGAGGATCTATGACCTCTGGAAGCATCTCTTTTAGTAGCTTAGTCGGTATGGGGTCGAGCATACATGTTGTTGATTTTAACGATTTAACGTTTAGCCAATTCTTCTTCTCCTATAGCAGTGAATGAATGTAATTTTTCCTCAGTGACACTACAATGCACTGTCTGATGTGATACTGTAGTAGATGGCTGCATGGTTATAATTTTTTTCCTAATATTATCAATCTTACAAGTAAAGAAGTTCATAAAGTCATTACTGCTGTGCTGTTTACAAACATCAGAAGTTGAAGCTTTATATTTGGTTAATTTAGTCACTGTATCGAATAAATACCTAGGGTTGTGTTTGTTTTCTTTTAAGAGAGTCGAGAAATAAGCAGATCTAGCAGTTTTTAGGGCCTTTCTGTATGCAATCATGCTCTCTTTCCACGAAATGCGAAAAACTTCCAGTTTTGTTTTCTTCCAGCTGCGCTCCATTTTTCTGGCTGCTGTTTTAAGGGCCCGGGTGTGCTCGTTGTACCACGGCGTTGGACTATTTTCTTTAATCTTCTTTAAGCGCCGGGGAGCAACTATGTCTAAAGTGCTGGAAAAGCGAGAGTCAATAGTTTCTGTTGCAACATTGAGTTCCTCTAGGCTATCTGGGATGCTGAGGAGATGAAACTGATGAGGAAGATTATTTACAAAGCAATCTTTAGTCGCAGCAGTGATAGTCCTGCCATATTTGAAGCAAGGGGACAGCTTTGCAGCCTTTGCTAAATTAAGTGTACATGATACTAGGTAATGATCTGAGATGTCATCGCTCTGCTGCAGAATTTCAATGGTATCAACATTTATTCCATGTGACAGTATTAGGTCTAAAGTATGATTACGGCGATGAGTGGGTCCTGACACGTGTTGCCTTACTCCAATAGAGTTTAGAATGTCTCTAAATGCCAATCCCAATGCGTCTTTTTCATTGTCTACATGAATATTAAAATCACCAACAATTAGGACTTTATCTGCAGCCAGTACTAACTCTGATAGAAAATCAGCAAATTCTCTGGTAAAGTCTGTATGGTGCCCTGGTGGCCTGTATACAGTAGCCAACACAAATGTCAAACGGTATTTATCATTTTCACTACATAACGTTACATAAAGCACCAAAACTTCAAAGGAATTATATTTGAAACTAGACTTGTGAGTAATACCGAAGATATTATTATAAATTACAGCAACACCTCCCCCTTTGCCTTTCAGACGCGGCTCGTGTTTATAACAATAATCTTGGGGGGTGGACTCATTTAAAGTAATGTAATCGTCAGGTTTTAGCCAGGTTTCTGTCAAACACAGCACATCTAGGTTATGATCTGTAATCATATCATTAACAATAATCGCTTTTGAGGAAAGGGATCGAATATTCAGCAGCCCGAGCTTTATCATTTGATCATCTGTATTATATCTGTTGTTTATTTGTTGGACATCAATTAAATTTTTACCGTTGAATGGTTTTGATGGTTTTTTGTATTTACTAATTCGTGGAACAGACACAGTCTCTATGTGATAATATCTAGGTGAAAGAGTCTCTATGTGCTGGGATTTATCTGACTTCTGTGACGTGAGACAGCTAGCAGGCGGTCGGTTAAGACAGTCCGTCTGCTTCCTGACCTGGGCCCCAGTTAGTCAAGGTTTAGCTCTAAAATCAAATCAAATCACCTTTATTTATATAGCGCTTTTTACAATGGCAATTGTTTCAAAGCAGCTTCACAGTGGTAACAGGAAAAAAGACTAAGACTAAGACTCTAAGACTATGTGCCAAATTACTAGAGAGAAGAGCGGCACCATCCCAGGAAGGATGGATGCCATCTTTTTTCAACAGGTCTGGTCTGCCCCAAAAGCTTTTCCAATTGTCTATGAACCCTACGTTATTCTGCGGACACCACTTAGACAACCAGCCATTGAGTGATGATAGTCTGCTAAGTATCTCATCACTCCTTTTAACGGGGAGGGGACCAGAACAAAAAACGTCATCTGCCATCGTACTTGCGAGTTCACACACCTCTTTAATGTTAATTTTGGTGATCTTCGACTGGCGAAGTCGAACATCATTAGTGCTGACGTGAATAATAATCTTAGAGAATTTACGATTAGCGTTAGCCAGCACTTTTAAATTTGCTTTGATGTCAGGCGCTCTGGCTCCCGGTAAACATGTGACTATGGTGGCTGGTGTCTCTATTTTCACGTTCCGTGTAATAGAATCGCCAATAACTAGGGCACTTTCAACAGGATTCTCAGTGGGTGCGTCACTGAGTGGGGAGAACCTGTTTGATGTTCCAGTCGGAACAGAAGAGTGTTTTTTTGACAGGCTAGCGAAATGCTAACGCGTGATAGTGATTTAGATTAAAAGATAGCAATGTCAGATTTAATGTGGTAGGCAATAATAGACAATATATTGTGATGGGTAAGTTATATTTAACCGGTGATGGGTAAGTTATATTTATATTTAATTTTTTTAATTAATGCACAACAGTATACAAACAATAACATAATATATGATAATAGCAATGAGAAACAAACAAGACTAGAAGACAGAGACACCAGTTCATCTGAAACTTACGCAAGAACGTCATGAAAGCTTGAAGCTTCTTTACTCACGCACGCACTGCGGAAAGATTAGTAAATTATAAAAGCATTTCTAGGTGTACTTTTTCTTTTAATAAATAATAATACAGAATATCAAAAGACATGGGATTCCTCTTAAGATACATCAGTGTAAATAACTAAAAAGAAGAAGAGGAACGAGGAGGAGAAGCCAATCAAGAGAAACAAAAAAGGGATAAAACATGCCACTTTCTGTCAGGACGTTATTATTTGAAATGAAAAGTTTATTTTAAAAAAATGAATAAGAAGTGTCATAAATCTGTTTTGAATTAAGTTGTTTTTCAATAAATGTTTCCGAGTGATATCAGATTTTGTACGTGTTTTTTTATTGTACTTACCCTGTAACTACATATAAAACGAGGGGAACAAGCACCACTTTAATTTACAGCCCACAAATTCATACTTAACCTGTAACTACATGGATAATTACCCCTTAATTAAAAAATACTTACAGTATAAATAATTTGTTAATTTTCCTGATAGTTACCCCTTTATTCAGCAAATATATCATATTGGTCCCTTATACCTACATGTACTTACTTTATAGTTACACTATAATTACAGAAAGTTACGCTGTAAATTCACTTTACTTACACAGTACTTTCCGGGCTGTAATCTAAAGCGTTACCGTCCGGTCTGACACACGTGTGAGCTTGCGTTGTTTCCTTGTCACTTCTCGCATGTGTTTGGTTGTGAAACGTAGTTTGCGGACCGGACAGAGTTGTCGGCGATTCTTCCTCTTATACAGTCATGCAGTGTGAAACCCCCTGTCGCCGATCCATCAGTCAGTGTGAACACAGCAGCGACTGAATGCTACCCCAAATAGTCATGAAAATCATGCAGTCTGAACTCGGCATTAGCCATAGACAAGACCAGACTGTGTGTGTGTGTGTGTGTGTGTGTGTGTGTGTGTGGAGAGTCCTGATATCTGGTGCTGGGGTGATGAGGTGATTAATGACAGCTGGAGATTAGGATTTTGGAAACTGAGGAGCCTGGTGATTCCGTGACTGTAAGCAGAAGTGAAGGATTAAGGAATAATACAGCTAGCGTCAATCTTTCATGCAGATCATTTGGTTATTCTAGGACGGATGTGCCACTTGGGTTCACCAGGTCTTTAGTCAAATGTACATAAAATGTCATGAAAATGGCCTCTGAGTGGATTAGACCACAAACAAAGCTTTGAGTTGAGGGAAGTTGAAGAATTCAATGACCTCAGTGTTTCTCTACGACTTTAGATTGGACATCAAGTGGCATCCCAACACAGTAACAAAATTATTTATTGTATAAGTACATGGTTCAAATGCATCAAAAAGTATTAGTATGTATTAGTATGAACAGCATCAACAACCAGTGGCGTCGATTGGGTAAGGCAGGGTGTGATGGCTGCCTGGTCAGGTCAATGCAATGTATTCGATCCCTTCCCTCAAAAACGCTTATTGTTAACGATATGATTACAGATCATAAACTAGATGTGGTGTGTTTGACAGAAACCTGGCTAAAACCTGATGATTACATTACTTTAAATGAGTCCACCCCCCAAGATTATTGTTATAAACACGAGCCGCATCTGAAAGGCAAAGGGGGAGGTGTTGCTGTAATTTGTAATCATATCTTCAGTATTACTCAGAAGTCTAGTCTCAAATTTAATTCCTTTGAAGTTTTGGTGCTTTATGTAACGTTATGTAGTGTAAATGATAAATCCTGTTTGACATTTGTGCTGGCTACTGTATACAGGGCACCAGGGCACCATACAGACTTTACCAGAGAATTTGCTGATTTTCTATCAGAGTTAGTACTGGCTGCAGATAAAGTCCTAATTGTTGGTGATTTTAATATCCATGTAGCTAATGAAAAAGACACATTGGGATTGGCATTTAGAGACATCCTAAACTCTGTTGGAGTTAGGCAACACGTGTAAGGACCCACTCATTGTCATAATCATACTTTAGACCTAATACTGTCACATGGAATAAATGTTGATACTGTTGAAATTCTGCAGCAGAGCGATGACATCTCAGATCATTATCTAGTGTCATGTATACTTAATTTAGCTGTCCCCTCATTACAAATATGGTAGGACTATTACCACTACCACTAAAGATTGCTTTGTAAATAATCTTCCTCATCAGTTACATCTCCTCAGCATCCCAGATAGCCTAGAGGAACTTGATGTTGCAACAGAGACTATTGACTCTCTCTTTTCCAGCACTTTAGACACAGTTGCTCCCCTGCGCTTAAAGAAGATTAAAGAAAATAGTCCAACGCCGTGGTACAACGAGCACACCCGGGCCCTTAAAACAGCAGCCAGAAAAATGGAGCGCAGCTGGAAAAAAAGAGAACTGGAGGTTTAGAAGAAAACAAACACAACCCTTGTATTTATTTGAAACAGTGGCTAAATTAAGAAGAAATAACACTTTAACTTCTGACGTTTTCAAACAGCACAGCAGTAATGAATTTATGAACTTCTTTACGTGCAAGATTGATAATATTAGGGAGAAAATTATAACCATGCAGCCGTCTACTACAGTATCACATCAGACAGTGCATTGTAGTGTCACTGAGGAAAAATTCCACTCATTCACTGCTATAGGAGAGGAAGAATTGGCTAAACTCTTTAAATCATCTAAATCAACAACATGTATGCTCGACCCTATACCGACTAAACTACTAAAAGAGATGCTTCCAGAGGTCATAGATCCTCTTCTTAATATCATTAATATCATCTTTGTCATTAGGATATGTACCGAAAACTTTTAAGCTGGCTATTATTAAACCTCTTATTATTAAAAAAACGCAACTTGATCCTACAGAATTAGTCAATTACAGGCCAATCTCAAATCTACCTTTTCTGTCAAAAATACTAGAAAAGGCAGTGTCCTCACAACTATGCTCCATTTTAGAAAGAAGTGGTATCTGTGAGGATTTCCAGTCAGGATTTAGACTGTATCATAGTACTGAGACCACTCTCATTAGAGTTACAAATGATTTACTCTTATCATCCGATTGTGGTTGTATCTCTCTATTAGTGTTACTCGATCTTAGCGCTGCATTCGATACTATCGACCACAACATTCTTTTGAATAGACTCTCAAATTATGTTGGCATTAGTGGAATTGCATTGGCATGGTTTAAATCATACTCATCTGACCGTTATCAGTTTGTAGCAGGAAATGAAGAGATGTCATACCGATCATAAGTTAAGTATGGAGTACCGCAAGGCTCAGTGCTAGGACCGTTGCTTTTCACCCTGTACATGCTACCTCTGGGAGATATCATTAGGAAGCATGGCGTTAGTTTTCATTGTTATGCTGACAATACTCAGCTCTATATTTCTTCGCGCCCTGACGAAACTTACCAATTTACAAGATTAACGGAATGCATTGCTGATATAAAAAATTGGATGACTAGAAATTTCCTACAACTTAATTCAGAAAAAAAATGAATTTTTAATTATTGGACCTAAAACCTCTGCACGTAGTAACCTAGAATACTGTCTAACACCTTGATGACTGCTCTGTAAAGTCCTCATCATCAGTTAGGAACCTGGGTGTGCTCTTTGATACCAATCTTTCATTTGAAAGTCAGTCAGCCGGACCTGCACCTAGACGCGACCAACGCATCCCTGAAGTGTCTGCAGAGACCGTGTCCACTAGACTCTCCCCTGTGAAGGCCTCATCGGCACGAAATCCAGTGACACTGATCCTCAACAAACCCGTCTCCTGCGTGATGACTCCGATTTTCAACCAGATGGAACTGGACAAATATTCTGGGGAAACTCACATCCAGACTGGGGAAACTCACATCCAGGACTCTCACTATCAGCACTGGCGCCCCCCAGGGGTGTGTTCTCTCCCCACTGCTCTTCTCCCTGTACACCAATGACTGCACTTCTAAAGACCCCTCTGTCAAGCTCCTGAAATTTGCAGATGACACCACAGTCATCTGCCTCATTCAAGACGGTGACGAGTCTGCTTACAGACTGGAGGTTGAACAGCTGGCTGTCTGGTACAGTTATAACAACCTTGAGCTGAACACACTCAAAACGGTTAAGATGATAGTGGACTTCAGGAGGAACAGCCCAGCACTCCCCCCACTCACCATCATGAACAGCACTGTGGAAGCAGTGGAGTCATTCAGGTTCCTGGGCACTACCATCTCTCAAGACCTGAAGTGGGACAATCCCATTGACTCCATTGTGAAAAAGGTTAGCCCTTAACCTAACCCTAACCCTAACAGTAAAATATCCCTGAAGGCACATGCCTGTAAGTGCAATACTCCCACTGTTTAGTGCAATATCTTCTAAACTCAGGTGATATTTAGGGGCCAAGCCCCGAAGGGGCTGTAGCCCCTATTGTACCTGTTAGTTTATTACAAACCCGATTCCAAAAAAGTTGGGACACTGTACAAATTGTGAATAAAAACAGAATGCAATGATGTGGAAGTTTCAAATTTCAGTATTTTATTCAGAATACAACATAGATGACATATCAAATGTTTAGACTGAGAAAATGTATCATTTTAAGGGAAAAATAAGTTGATTTTAAATTTCATTTCATCTCAAAAAAGTTGGGACAAGGCCATGTTTACCACTGTGTGGCATCCCCTCTTCTTTTTATAACAGTCTGCAAACGTCTGGGGACTGAGGAGACAAGTTGCTCAAGTTTAGGAATAGGAATGTTGTCCCATTCTTGTCTAATACAGGCTTCTAGTTGCTCAACTGTCTTAGGTCTTCTTTGTTGCATTTTCCTCTTTATGATGCGCCAAATGTTTTCTATGGGTGAAAGATCTGGACTGCAGGCTGGCCATTTCAGTACCCGGATCCTTCTATGCAGCCATGATGTTGTAATTGATGCAGTATGTGGTCTGGCATTGTCATGTTGGAAAATGCAAGGTCTTCCCTGAAAGAGACGACGTCTGGATGGGAGCATATGTTGTTCTAGAACTTGAATATACCTTTCAGCATTGATGGTGCCTTTCCAGATGTGTAAGCTGCCCATGCCACACGCACTCATGCAACCCCATACCATCAGAGATGCAGGCTTCTGAACTGAGCGCTGATAACAACTTGGGTTGTCCTTGTCCTCTTTAGTCCGGATGACATGGCGTCCCAGTTCTCCAAAAAGAACTTCAAATTTTGATTCGTCTGACCACAGAACAGTTTTCCACTTTGCCACAGTCCATTTTAAATGAGCCTTGGCCCAGAGAAAACGCCTGCGCTTCTGGATCATGTTTAGATATGGCTTCTTTTTTGACCTATAGAGTTTTAGCAGGCAACGGCGAATGGCACGGTGGATTGTGTTCACAGACAATGTTTTCTGGAAGTATTCCTGAGCCCATGTTGTGATTTCCATTACAGTAGCATTCCTGTATGTGATGCAGTGCCGTCTAAGGGCCCGAAGATCACGGGCATCCAGTATGGTTTTCCGGCCTTGACTCTTACGCACAGAGATTGTTCCAGATTCTCTGAATCTTTGGATGATATTATGCACTGTAGATGATGATAACTTCAAACTCTTTGCAATTTTTCTCTGAGAAACTCCTTTCTGATATTGCTCCACTATTTTTCGCCGCAGCATTGGGGGAATTGGTGATCCTCTGCCCATCTTGACTTCTGAGAGACACTGCCATTCTGAGAGGCTCTTTTTATACCCAATCATGTTGCCAATTGACCTAATAAGTTGCAAATTGGTCCTCCAGCTGTTCCTTATATGTACATTTAACTTTTCCGGCCTCTTATTGCTACCTGTCCCAACTTTTTTGGAATGTGTAGCTCTCATGAAATCCAAAATGAGCCAATATTTGGCATGACATTTCAAAATGTCTCACTTTCAACATTTGATATGTTATCTATATTCTATTGTGAATAAAATATAAGTTTATGAGATTTGTAAATTATTGCATTCCTTTTTTATTCACAATTTGTACAGTGTCCCAACTTTGGAATCGGGTTTGTATTATTATTAGGGGTTCAAGCATGAAGTGCAGAAACCCTATTGTAATTGTTAATTTTCCCATGATGCATCATTCTCCATCTAAAACTGATCGGGCAGACTAAACCGTAACCGGACCAAACCGGCCTGACGGGGGCGCTACAGCGGCCAAAAGTACGAAATGACACATAACTCCTAAACCGTTAGGCGTAGGCTCAAGTGTCTTATATCGTTGGAATCCTTGGCTCAAGACGGACGGCTATTTTGGCTTTTTCCAAAAACCAAGCAGAGAGACAATCCTTTACCTGTGGCCAACCTAAAGTTTTGTGCATTCTTATAATATTAGCCCTTCTATTACAGTTTACAGTAAGTCGTGCGGCTCTGTTCTGGACTGATTGTAATTATTCCAAGTCTTTACTTGATGCACTCAACCACACCACTGGGCAATAATCTAAGTAAGAACCATTGTTTGCACAATTTGAGAAATACAGTGTTGTGGTAAACAAGTTTGCACATCTCTTAAAAACTGACAAACCTCTTCCCATAGCTGTTACCATATTTTCTATCTGTTTTGACCACTTCAACCTACTGTCTAATATAACTCCAAGAAGTCTTATTTCATCTACCTATTCAATAGGCACACTCTTTACAGACAGATTTAACTGTGGCTTAAATTTAAAATTTGATCCAAACGCAATGCTTTTGGTTTTTTTAAAGTTTATAACCAATTTATTAATCCGTACCTACTTTATGGCCAATTGTAATTCCTCATCCAAAGCAGTAGACAACTGCTTAATTGATGTTGCAGATACATATAATATTGTATCATCTACATACATGACTGTCCATGCACACTTCAAAACAAGAGGAAGATCATTGGTAAAAAACAAAATAATAATGGTCCTAAACAACTTCCTTGAGGTACAGCACATTGCAACTTTCACATCTGAATAACTTACATTATAAAATACACATTGTCTCCTATTAGACAGATAACTTTTAAACCAATGTACAGAATGAGAAGTAAATTTGTAACATTTCAGTTTATCCAGCAATAATTTATGATCCATTATATAAAATGCTGAGCTTAAATCTAACAATACTGCTCCTACTAAGTTATTGTCATCAATTTGTGCTCATACTACTCATTAATATTTATCTGTAATTCATATTTAGACATTATAAAATCACTATTAAAACATTTACAATCACATTTTGTCAAAATTCATCACTTCCTTTCTATTGAAGCATTGGTATTGACAATTGTCACATAATGAGTAATGTGAAACCTGAAGGAGACTTGCAGTAAACATTTCGTTACCCATCATGTATTTCACATATCTGTATCTACAACAAAATGTGTGTATGTGTGTGTGTGTATGCATGCTTAGTCTGTATCAAATATTATTGTTTAAGCCTCTCTTTTCTCTCTGTTTTAGAGTATTCTTTTTCAGCCATATTTTATGGTGTCAGCAATACATTTCAGGTTGACATAAACCCTAACAGCATAAAGGCCTTAAATGCTTGAACCCCGATAAATGCTGCTTGCAGCTTTAATTATTATTATTATTTTTCCCGAATGATAATCTATGGCAGCCCTATCAACGGAACATGAGAAAATGATGAAATTTGGCAAAATTGTAGAGATGGTAGTAATTAGTAATTGTACCAAATTTAAAGTCTCTAGGACCAACTCTATAGCGCCACCACCAGAAAAATGAAACTTAGTACACCTGATTTCTCTCTTCATGCTGATCACATTCAACATCTTACATTAAGACTCCGCCCATTACAGTAGCGGCCATTTTGAAAAACTTTGACTCAAATGATCTTTGGACTGAGCCGCACATACATGACTAAACAACATTTTTTTATTCATCTTTGTTCAAAAGTTATGATGTTGCAAACTTAATGAGGTAGACCCAAAATTGGTTCCAAGGCTGTATCTCGGCCAAACTTTGATCAATTGAAACGAAAATTGGTACGCTTCATTGGACCCATGATCTGAGGGTCCATGCCAAATTTGGGAACAGCGCCACCTACAGGTCATGAGATATGAAAAATGGCTATTTTTGCTCATAACTTCTGAACAGTTTGTCAGAAAATCATAATCTTGGTGTCTATGGATTCGTCGTGTCATGCTGAATCCATATACCGGATATGTCAGGATCGGATTAACCCTGTGTCCGCCATTTTGAATTTTGTCATAAATTGCTATATCTTTTAAAATATTTGACATATCTGTACAAAATTAGGTATGCATGATCGACAGTGTAACAATTCACCAGTGTGAGTGCCCCTGATCACCACCAGAGGGCACTCCAACCCGGACCAATTCCATCATAGACTATATCACCCATAAAACCTTTGCCCGGACTCATCAGCACTCACTGTTTACACCTGTGTCTCATTTACCTCATTACCTCTGCCTATATCTAGCCTGTTCACCCTGTCATTCTTGGCTAAGTCTTGTTTTGTCTCACACTGCATTTCTGAGCATTATCCCTGGTTTCATGTCTCTCGGTTTCGTTGGAATTCTTGCCTGTGTCCCGGATTGCCCTTTTGCCTCTGTCCCTTGTTTTGTTTGCCTGATTGGACTGCCTACCTGTGTATGGCCTTTTGCCTTTTCTCTGACTACGATTGTGGATTACCCTTTAAATAAAGTTGCTTTTGGATCCTAACCCTTCAAGCCTCAGAGCAGTTCGTAACAGACAGCATGTCCTGAACGTACCTGAGAAGTTTCAAAACAGTGTTCCAGAGATATACGTTTTTTCGCAAAAACGTTTATAACTTTTGAAAACATTGTCCAATTATGTCATTTTGTTCCCTGGTTTATGCCGATTCAAACAATATCTCATTTGTCATTTTCCAAACATGTGACTGTCCGCCATATTGAAACAAGTGAAAAACTGTTTTTTCGCTACTCTTCCTTCAAATTTTGCCCAATTTTGTCCAAAATCGACTCAGATGATCTTTGGACTGAGCTGCACAGAAATGACTGAACAGATTTTTGATATTGGCTACCGTTCCTGAGAAATTTGTCTCTGAAGTTGACCCTGCCTGTGTTTGTGTCTTCTGGTTAACTTTTTTGTGAAATCACTCTCACACTGAAAGCTCTCCTCTGCAGCCTGTTGAATGTGCCTGAGCGATTAGCTCTATGTGTTGTGCCACAGATCCCGAATGCATTGCGTCGTGGGTTCGCCACTCAGTGTGACACATGCCCAGACCGCAAGAGGTACATGATGTAAATGTTTATTCTGACTGTGACCTTATAATTGTATACTATTTTCATATTTTATTCTTAGAATTTTAATTACTATGTCCTTGTTGTATTTGTATTGTATATGTGCAGTGGAACCTTCAGCACCAAGAAAAATTCCTTGTGTGTGCAAGCACACTTGGCAATAAAGCTCTTTCTGATTCTGATTCTGAATATTCCGATCTAATCTGACTTCTGACCTGTAATGTTGCCAGAATCATAATCATACACTCTTTGTTCTTCGGCCAGAGGAGAACTGGCACCCTGACTGAGCCTGGTTTCTCCCAAGGTTTTTTTCTCCATTCTGGCCCTGAAGGAGTTTTGGTTCCTTGCCACCGTCGCCTTTGGCTTTTGGCTTGCTCAGTTGGGGACACTTAAATTTCAACTATATTACTGATCTGCCCGCATTGACACTATATGATAATTGAAATGAGCTGATGACATCACCGTTTTCACCAGAGCGGCTGTACAGCCGAATCAAATTCTGTTGCATTATTTTCCTGTTAACACTGTGAAGCTGCTTTGAAACAATTGGCATTGTAAAAAGCGCTATATAAATAAAGGTGACTTGACTTGACTTTAATGTCGTCTGCATCATAGTGTAGTTTTGTTCATAGTTTTTTAAAGATGAGGGCATCACACAACCTGTACAAGTTTCATCACACATGCTTTCATAAAGGTGAACGTCCAGGTTTACCTTTAAATCTGCTTTTGTTCTAGTTTGAAGGGTTTAATTTTTCTGATTCTCCTAATGCGACATATCGCTGCACAGAACAATCACAAATGAGATCTCTTTAATACCTCAGTTGTTTCTCCTGCGGAGAGCATACGAAGGCCGAGTTTCTTCAAATTGTTCCCAGATCAGGCTATCACATTAGTTTTAGCTTCATACACTGCAAAGAATTATGTTTTTCCTCAGTGTTTCTGTCTTGTTTTCCAGCACAAATATCTAAACATTCTTAAACAAAATGACTGAAGATATTAAGACTTGTTTTCTGAAAACTGTATGAAAATGAAGTGCGTTTGTGCTTAAAACAAGAACAAATATCTACCAATGGGGTCAGAAAAATAACCTTGTTTTCCGTTTAAATCCATTGACAGATGTTTGTTCTTGTTTTAAGCACAAACTCACTTCATTTTCATACAGTTTTAAAAAAAAAAAAGTTAATTTTGTAATTTTGTGTCTTCAGTAAATGTGTCTTGATTTAAGTCTTAGTCTGTGGGTATTTTCCATTGCTTGCCTGTTTTGAATGAAAGGCTTCATGTTTCAAGCAAATTCAGATGAAAATCAGTCTGTCATTCTGAAGGGTTTTGGAGCAAACAAGAAAACGGCAAAGCTGACTGCATGAAAAAGTGCTTGAACAGATCTCTGTCAGAGTTCAGCACAACAGGTGGGTACGAATCTTTTCTGATTTTTTTCACAAGTGGTTTTCCAGTACAGATATCTGAACATGCTTCAAACAAGACACGTTGACCTCAGAGGAAATACTATTATGGCTTGTTTTCATATTTTGTCTTGTGACTGCATTAAAATCTTTTGACAATTACATTTATTCATTTAGCAGACGCATTTATCCAAAGTGACTTACAAATGGGGAATGCAAATGTCTAAACATTCTTCAATAGATGCATTTACTGGAAATGCACAACGACATTGAAGTCTTTGTTTTCTGAGAAAGTTCATAAATTAAGTAGATAAATGAGAACAAAAATCTGCCAACAAGCTTGTTTTCACTTTGAATTATGTTTATCTTTTTGACCCCATTGGCAGATATTTGTTCTTGTTTTAAGCACAAACTCAGAATATTTATAATAAAACCTTTTTTAAATTATTCAAAAACAAGAAACAATTTTTTTTGCCCATGTTAATTTCAAGAGAATTCTGTCTTGTTTTCCAGCACAAATATATAAACATTCTCAAATCAAGACACATTTACTGGAGAAGCACAATAACTGAAGATATTAAGTTTTGTTTTCTGAAAAATTTATTACAAAAAATTGAGTGAGTTTGTGCCTAAAATAAGAACAAATATCTACCAGTGGGGTCAGAAAAATAAACTTAATTCAAAGGGAAAACAAGATTATTTCATTATGTAGATTTTTAATCTGCTTAATTTATAAACTCACTTAATTTTGATCAATTCTTCAAAACAAGAGTTCTGTGTCATTGTGCTTCTCTGGTGCTCTTCGGTCATTTACAAAAATGTACGTTTATTTGTTTGTTTTTTTCGAAATTTTACTTCATCTGAATGGCACGAAACTTGGTAAAGGTTTTGGCACTTGCTGTGTGAACACAAAAAAAAATGATTGGAAAAGGTTAAATGGTCCTGAAAATAATTGTCATACTTGTATTGTTTGCGCATTGGAAATGAATGGGAGACGAATTTCATCTAGTGGAAGCGTTTGGTACTGCGGCCAAACAAAATCACACTTAAAGCTATTTTTTGAGATATCAAGTTTAAATTTGGAACACAGCTTGTTTAGATTTATGGCTTTGATTTTCTCAAAAAGTTGAAATTTGAAGTTTCATATAAAAAAAAATATTTTTCGTGCATTTTTTATAACAATAAATTAAAATTGTCAAACTTTTTTCAAGTTCAGCAATCATCTGTCAAGTGTCGTCTTTAAAAAGAGACTTCAGTCTGTGATCCAAAGCATTCAAGATTTACCACAGTTTAAGTTGGAAATGTCATTTTCAGATCCATGCTCAAAAAGTGCATAAATGGATTATAACCACTGCATAAATACTGTATAATTTAGTACCATAATTTCACTGGGTGAAGAATGTTTAAATATTTGTGCCGGAAAAGAAGACAAAAATACAGAGGAGGAACTTTTTGCAGTGTAGCCTGTTATTTTTAGGCGTTATTTGAGTCCTTAGTTTGTCATGATTTGCTGTTGACAGGACAGAGCCATGGAGCAGAGGCTTCTTCTCATCCTCATGACCTGCGGTATATACTGTGTTATAGGTGAGATATAAAACTATTAATATACACATACATGTGCTTTATGTCAGTAGCTCAAGGTGTTTTATGCATCCTCACACAGCAGGCAGGGACTAACGAAATATATGTTGTGTTTGCACCTGCAATTATAATAACCAAAAATGATTTATTTTCAAGGCACTTTAAATCCCTATAAACACATCTACTTCGTGAATCAACCCAAAACGTTTGATGAGGCGCAGCAATACTGCCGAGATAACTACAATGATCTGCTGACTCTTTGGGACCAGGCAGAAATGGAGGGAGTCTTTGCTCAGGAAAACTTCACCACACCATTCGCCTGGATTGGACTGAAGAGAACGAGTCAAATCGAGTTATATCAGTGGCGTTGGGTTCTGGCCGATCAAGGGTTTTACAAGGAAGGAGAAACTGAATACAGAAACTGGAAATTAGGTGAACCACAGAACCGCATTAGTGAATATTGCTCAGTAATAGATAATATTGGGGTTTTTCGTGACACATCGTGTGAGAAAAACAGGATCTTCGTATGCTACAATGGTAATTGTTGGCAAGCCGTCACTGGTATTGCATTCACATTTATGCATTTTTGTAGATGGTTATTACGAAGCCACTAAAGGGCCATCATGTTGCTTTTTTATCTCTTAGGTCAGACTCAAACTGAATCCAAATACGTCGTCGTTAACGAGCAAAAGCCATGGGCTGAAGCTCAGAGATACTGCAGAGAGTTTTACACAGATCTGGTCAGCGTGAGGAACCAGGACGAGAACCTTCAGATCCAGAACCTCATTCCTGCAGGTCAACTCGCATACATCGGCCTTTTCCGAGACCCGTACGTCTGGTCCGATAACAGCCCGTCTCTGTTCAGAAACTGGGACTTTGGTGAACCGAATGGAACTGGAGAATGTGTGGTGCAACAATTAAACAATCCCAGACTGTGGGACAATCAGTCGTGCAGCATTCAATACCCTTTCTTCTGCCATACGAGTGAGTATATAATAAGAGTAATAAGAGTTGAGGCTGGTCTGTTGAGTACCATGTCCAAACCAGTAGCTATGCAGAACCATGCACAGTAGAAGACAGCAGTAAAGATAGTTGTGGTTTAAAATTCAGATTTCTTTTGGCTATAAATCCGCAGTGCGCTGTCATGTAAATAATATTGTGATTTTTTTTAAAATCTAAAACAATTATATTAACGTGGTCTGCGTGTTTATTTGAAATAGACAATAAACTTGAAGAACACATTCCGGACTAGCAGACTTTCCAAGGGGTTTGACGGAGAAAAGCTTTGCTGTGAAAAAATTCACAAATCCAGCAGATGACACTGCACTGTAAAATCTAATTAGTTAGACTTACCGATTGCCTTTAAAACAAGTAAAGTGAAATAGGAATAGTGTGTTGTGCTGACAAATGCTTAGTTAGTATAGTTCACTCACACAAGAGCTCTAGTAACTAAACAAGAACTGAGAGTAATTTACTTTAGATAAAACTGAATTGTTACCATTGTTGTGTTTTGATGCTGAATGTTGAAGTCTGTGTGTGACTCAAGCATGATCAATTACAAGATATTGTCACAAATATAGAGGGATTATATCAACACAATTAAAAGTTTCACAAGGTGTTTATGACATAAGTGAAATATAGTTATGTATCATTTATTATATATATATATACACTGATCAGGCATAACATTATGACCACCTTCCTAATATTGTGTTGGTCCAAAACAGCCCTGACCCGTCGAGGCATGGACTCCACTAGACCCCTGAAGGTGTGCTGTGGTATCTGGCACCAAGATGTTAGCAGCAGATCCTTTAAGTCCTGTAAGTTGCGAGGTGGGGCCTCCATGGATCGGACTTGTTTGTTCAGCACATCCCACAGATGCTCGATTGGATTGAGATCTGGAGAATTTGGAGGCCAAGTCAACACCTCAAACTCGTTGTTGTGCTCCTCAAACCATTCCTGAACCATTTTTGCTTTGTGGCAGGAGCATTATCCTGCTGAAAGAGCCACAGCCACCAGGGAATACCGTTTCCATGAAAGGCTGTACATGGTCTGCAACAATGCTTAGGTAGGTGGTACGTGCCAAAGTAACATCCACATGGATGGCAGGACCCAAGGTTTCCCAGCAGAACATTGCCCAAAGCATCACACTGCCTCCGCCGGCTTGCCTTCTTCCCATAGTGCATCCTGGTGCCATGTGTTCCCCAGGTAAGCCACGCACACGCACCCGGCCATCCACGTGATGTAAAAGAAAACGTTATTCATCAGACCAGGCCACCTTCTTCCATTGCTCCGTGGTCCAGTTCTGATGCTCACGTGCCACTGTTGGTGCTTTCGGCGGTGGACAGGGGTCAGCATGGGCACCCTGACTGGTCTGCGGCTATGCAGCCCCATACGCAACAAACTGCGATGCACTGTGTATTCTGACACCTTTCTATTAGAACCAGCATTAACTTCTTGAGCAATTTGAGCTCCAGTAGCTCGTCTGTTTGATCGGACCACACGGGCCAGCCTTCGCTCCCCACGTGCATCAATGAGCCTTGGCCGTCCATGACCCTGTCGCCGGTTCACCACTGTTCCTTCCTTGGAGCACTTTTGATAGATACTGACCACTGCAGACCGGGAACACCCCACAAGAGCTGCAGTTTTGGAGATGCTCTGACCCAGTCGTCTAGCCATCACAATTTGGCCCTTGTCAAACTCGCTCAAATCCTTACGCTTGCCCATTTTTCCTGCTTCTAACACATCAACTTTGAGGGCTAAATGTTCACTTGCTGCCTAATATATCCCACCCACTAACAGGTGCCGTGATGAAGAGATAATCAGTGTTATTCACTTCACCTGTCAGGGGTCATAATGTTATACCTGATTGGTGTGTATATATATATATAGTATATATTTATATTCCCTTCCTTTTGAAAACAAACATTTGTGATTTCTTGTTGCATCGCTGCATCAATTGTAAGAGAATTATAATAATATAAATGAAGTTCAAGAGCCCAACCAAAGGGAACACTGATCTCCATAATGGTGAGTTCAAACAAAAACATTTAAGGAAAATCAACATCAATTTATTAAATCAGCTTATGTGATGTTCTCTCTAATATTTCAGTTGTATTGACAATTCAACATTCAAGATGACTTTGGGAAATGAGTGAATGCAAACAGAGAAAGAAAACTGCAGAAGTGGAGGAAATGAGGGAAAAGACTATTAAGAATTGCCCCGCCTCAAAAACTTTTGCTTGACAAAATGATACTCAAACCAACCAATGAATCTTAATTTGGGTTTTCTGAGTAACCAAGGCATAGTATGTGAATAGTACAGATTACTAGAGTTTTACAATTAAGTTAAGACATTAAGTAAAGTTAACTAAAAAGTGTTAGTTAGAACAACTGTTGGATTTTACAGTGTGGTTTCAGTCTTGACCAACTTTTGGTGCTATGCACATTATAATTTTGGACCAAAGGACCATGTCACCTTGCAATATTTACAGCAAAAAGAAATCAGAATTTCAGCGCAAACTATCTTTACTGCGTTCGATAGCCGGTATATTTTCCATGAGTTTTTGTCCTAACCAGCCGCGCCGGTGATACAGTACGTGACGAAACTGTTTCTATTTCTGCAACGTCACGACTGGAACAACAACATACAAATTATAGCAATGATAAACTCAGGTACTGATTATGTCAGAGTTTCAATATCATTTTTCGGTGTCTGAAGCAACCAATCTGATTGGTTGGCGACAGTCCGTGACGTCATTAGAGGAGCGCCCATTGCGCACGTCATCAACTTTTTTGTCTTCAGGAGCCGTTTGTGTTGTTAGCGCATGATAAAGGCAGGATCATGGGAAATCCTAGCAAGCATTTTAGGAAGTGTGTGCCTCCGTGTCCGAGGTTTTTGACATCTGATAACACACATGACCTGTGCGTTTATTGTTTGTTGACTGTGCCCAGCTGTTATCAAGGCAAAGTGGAGGCTTCAGAGGAGTTTAAAAAAAAGTTTAGATGTTCCATGAACGATGTATAAATAATGTTTTTGTACTAACTCTTTGAGAACATTATGAAAAAACAGATAACTCTGACGGAGCGTTCTATTAACGTTACTGTGGCTGGTCCCTGTTAGCGGGGATCTTTGAGAACATGTGAAATGTATTTTTTAATTGTGTGTCCCACAGTCCCAGTGTTGAAACAGGTTCTGAAACTGGAGGTGAAGTCGGATGAGAATGTGAACGTGAACGATCCAGTTATGAAGGCGACCATCTTACAGGTGGTGAGTGACACTCAGAAATTTGTCTTTATTCTTGAACTTATCAAGTGCTACATTCGCAAAAACCACTCAAATGATTTTATTTTATTGGTGAATATTTTGTTTACCGTATATGAATATGAACCATCTGTACGAACTGATTCTCTAAAATCAATCAGATTTCTAACTGAGAGAGAATTTCAACTGATTCATTTCAGAGTAAAATGCTGCTATTTTTAAAACTAATGCAGGTTTGTTTGAGAAACTGTCCATGAATCATTCAGACAGCATGTCTGTGTTTGTTTCCTCAGATCCAGCAGAAACTGATCTATCAGGGAATGTCAGGGCAGGCAAATCTGCAATGGAGGCAGCAGCCAAACGGAGACATCTTTCAGAGGACACGAGAGAAAGCAGCAGGAGCGAGTTTGACGCCCCCCAGAGCTGTCTGTCCACATTATAATTACTACTGAAAACAGCAGAACTCCAGAGAGTTCCTTTATGTGCTAAAACTAAACCCTTTTCTGTCAGTACAATAGCCTTGGTGTATCTGGGCTTTTATTAAAATATGTAAAATATTGTACTGTATTTAACGATTTGATTATTGGTCAAAATAAATAAATATAGAGTTGTAGTAATAACATTAAGTGTTTGACTTTGATTATGATTCTTAAGCAGGGATACACGGACATCAGGGGACTTATACATATAAAAAAATATATAGTATTTATATAATACACCTATAATAATAAACATAATTTATTATCAATCATCAACATAATTCATAATTGATTTATTTATTTAGCTGTCTAATTATTTAGCCTTTTTAAGCTTATTTTATTTGTTGTATTTATTTTATTATTAACTTATTTATTTTATTTTAGCTTATTATAAGCTTATTTTAATATTATTTTTAGCTAATTTTATTTCATTTTAAGCTTATTTTAATTATTTTATTTTAAGCATATTTTATTATATTTATTTTATTTTAAGCTTATTTCTATTTTATTTTAAGATTTTTTTTTTTTTTTTAGCTTTTTTGTTTTAATTTAAGATCATTTTATATAGTATTAAGCTTATTTTGTTTTAAGATTATTTATTTTATTTTCAGATTATTTATAAGCATATTTTATTTTATTTGTTTTATTTTATTTATTTTATTTTTAAATTATTTCATTGATTTATTTTCTTTCAAGCTCTTTGAGTTCTAGTGTCCGTTAGGATGAGAGTCTGTCGGCAGACACTGACCTCTGCTGGACCGCAGGTGATAATACAGATGAGACCGGAAACAACCCCTGGTACAGTATGAACAGAAGTGGACATGAATGAAATTTGACAGCTTTTCGGCAAAAACACAATTTACTTTCTGTCTGTTCTATGGGTTCATAAGACTTGTAATGCATGAGTCATATGGACTAATATTATTATTCTTTAATATTATGATTCTTTAGTGGTCAGTTTTTTGTCTGGTTAAGATCACTGCAACATGAGGGTGAGTGAATGACAGGATTTTTTAGTTTTGACTGAACTATCCCTTGATATGTTTAAGTCATACATTACATACACACACAGTAACAGAGACAGATGACCTCTGGGTGTTTGACTGGCTCAGCAGCTGCTGTGAGGATGTTTTATTAGCTGATGTAGTTTTTAAGGCAAACACACACACACACACACACTAGGTCGATACAGAAGTACAGAAACAGCAAAGAAAGGAATAATTTGCATGGAGAATCACAATTGTTCAGGATGAGTTGTCATCTGAGCTAGTGTCTACAATATCTAATAAATATCAACCAAGCTTTATTATATTTAAAAATCATAACTTGACTAGTGTAGTTTCATTATTATATTATCATTATTTCAATAATTTAAAAAGTGCGACTCCGGTGGGACTCGAACCCACAACCTTTGAATCACATCGCTAGACATGCCTAGAAGTCCAATGCGCTATCCATTGCGCCACGGAGCCACCTGTTGATCTAGGTGTATATTACGCACTTTATTTCTCTCAGCGACACTGTAACCCGCTTCAGATGTATGTTTTCTTAGTATCTGTATCTTTAATGTTTATTAATCTGTAAACATTAGGAATATTAATCTATTGCATGTTACTTTAGATCCGCGTTGTTTGCGTTCAGTCTCGTGTTCGTGCTGTGATTGGCTGAGACGCTGGTACACGTCACACGGAAGCGAAAGGAACGCGAAACGGGTCCGATATTGTTGTTACATTGTTAACTTTCTTATCATAAACAAATAAACAAGGTTTACAAACAACGTTTATTATATGCTAATGTGACTGTAACGACGATAACTTCTGGATGAGGGCGGGTTTATGTAAGTTCCTGTTTTGTTGCCGTGTGTTTTACTCTGATAAGCTAAAGAACCGGTCGGGTTTGTTTAAGGTAAAAACATTTGCTTTTATATGTTCGTTATAACATATATAACTTATGTTATAATTCGTTTAGCTGTTCTTATTTGTTGTTATTTGTAATGTCATGTCTTGGAACGGGTTTGGAAGTTTAAACGGGTTTAAAAGTAACGAGTCTGAAACATCAAAGGCACAATATGTAATTTTCCACGGTCCGTGTCCTGGTTAAAATTGATGATTTCTCTGGATTTAAACATTCTTGGAAACATTTGGGATAATGTAAGTACACAAGTCAACAAAATATATAACACTGTTCTAGTAGGTTTTGGATATTTTAATAAAAAAATCTTACATATTGTGCCTTTAAACATTGATTCATATTTGATTACACTCGATTGGAAACTTACATTTGAGTTCCACCACATAAGGAAAAAATCATGCTTTTGTAAAACATAATTAGGACAGTCGAAATTATTAAATTTATTAATTAAAAATTATTTTGACAATTTTGATTGACATAAAAAGTCAAAATGATGACATAAATTACTTAACTTTTATGATAAGTCATAATTATAACACAAAAATCTTTTTTTCTCTCATAATTTCGACTTTTTAAACTTACAGTAACGGCTTAGAATGTTATAATTTTGACGTTTTATGTCATAACTAGCCTATGACTTTGTATGAGGTAATTAGGATTTACCACAGCATGATTTGTGGCAGAGATGAGCTAGACATGAGTGTTGTGAGATATTGGCGCTGTATAAACACTGTCGTGTGGCGCTGATTGTGTGTGTAACAGCATGAGCGGCCAGGAGGTGGCGCTGCTGCTGCAGGAGTGTCTGAGGCGCGCAGTCACCGGACCGGAGGGAGACACCGCCACGCTCCCGCGCCGCCACGGTAATGACACACAACAGTTGCGCTCAAGTTTACAATGCATACATGGGTACACAAGTCTATCTGTTTTATATTTGTTATTTATTCCTGTCAATTCTTGAATACACAAGTATTAATGTAAAACTAGCAGCAACACTTACGGCCCACTTTTTGTGTGCAAGTCTATAATAGCAAAACATTCTTAGAACATATTTTTGTTCGTCCAAACAACATTGGACCCCATTGACTTTCATTGTATGAACAAAAACACCCAAACACTGAGTCAGGAAAGATATATTCCTATTAAACCAAAGGTTTGACCTCTGACCCTCAGGGTTGCTTCCGGACGAACTGAGCACGCTCCTACAGGAGGCCGCAGACAGAAAGTGGCCATTTGTGGAGGAGAAATGGCAGTACAAACAGTCTGTGACGTCTGAGGACAAGATGAACTCGTCTGACCTCGTCAGGAAGCATCTGCCGCAGTTACTGGTAAGGATCGGACTGTCGCTCATGGTGAATAACGGCTGAGTCCCTGATCCCAAACTCTGATTCCAGGTGTTTCTCAGGGACAGCATCGCAGCTGATGAGCCGCGCTGGGCCGTCGCTGTCGTCTTCCTGCTCGACCGCCTTCTGTACTGGATGGACGGCTCGCATGTCCTGCTGAAGATTGCAAAAGCGTTGCACAGACGTTACCCGGACGTTCCCATCGCCCCTCAGGTCATCATCAGACAGGCTCGAGTCTACCTGAACACCGGTGAGCTCGTCTCTACTCATCTCTTGAAAACATTCTCTGAATGTTCAATGCGTACATGTTTATGTGAACATTAGAGAAACATTAAGGGAATGTTTTCTCTATTTTATCATTATAGGGAACGTTACTTATGAACATTTTATTAACCATCTAAAAACAATAGTAACGTTTAAAAAAAGTTGTTTTCTTGGTTATGTGAACATTAAGGGGACATACAAAAGTGTCATTCTTCAAACATTAAGGGAACGTTACTTTTGAATGTTCTCTGAGCGTTACTTTTGAATGTTCTCTGAACGTTACTTTTGAATGTTCTCTGAACGTTACTTTTGAATGTTCTCTGAAAGTTACTTTTGAATGTTCTCTGAATGTTCTCTGAACGTTACTTTTGAATGTTCTCTGAGCGTTACTTTTGAATGTTCTCTGAGCGTTACTTTTGAATGTTCACTGAATGTTCTCTGAACGTTACTTTTGAATGTTCACTGAATGTTCTCTGAACGTTACTTTTGAATGTTCTCTGAGCTTTTGAATGTTCTCTGAGCGTTGTTTAACGCTCTCTGAACGTTACTTTTGAATGTTCTCTGAGCGT
This sequence comes from Coreius guichenoti, assembly GCA_039654105.1. Taxonomy (NCBI): domain Eukaryota; kingdom Metazoa; phylum Chordata; class Actinopteri; order Cypriniformes; family Gobionidae; genus Coreius; species Coreius guichenoti. Next base: position 57,347,318 of record CM077168.1, on the reverse strand, counting down.
TACTTTTGAATGTTCTCTGAGCGTTACTTTTGAATGTTCACTGAATGTTCTCTGAGCGTTACTTTTGAATGTTCTCTGAATGTTCTCTGAACGTTACTTTTGAATGTTCTCTGAGCGTTACTTTTGAATGTTCTCTGAACGTTACTTTTGAATGTTCTCTGAAAGTTACTTTTGAATGTTCTCTGAATGTTCTCTGAACGTTACTTTTGAATGTTCTTCGAACGTTACTTTTGAATGTTCTCCGAGCGTTACTTTTGAATGTTCTCCGAATGTTACTTTTGAATGTTCACTGAACGTTACTTTTGAATGTTCTCTGAATGTTCTCTGAACGTTACTTTTGAATGTTCTCTGAAAGTTACTTTTGAATGTTCTCTGAGCGTTACTTTTGAATGTTCACTGAATGTTCTCTGAGCGTTACTTTTGAATGTTCTCTGAATGTTCTCTGAACGTTACTTTTGAATGTTCTCTGAGCGTTACTTTTGAATGTTCTCTGAACGTTACTTTTGAATGTTCTCTGAACGTTACTTTTGAATGTTCTCTGAGCGTTACTTTTGAATGTTCTCTGAGCGTTGTTTAACGTTACTTTTGAATGTTCTCTGAATGTTCTCTGAACGTTACTTTTGAATGTTCTCTGAGCGTTGTTTAACGCTCTCTGAACGTTACTTTTGAATGTTCTTCGAACGTTACTTTTGAATGTTCTCTGAATGTTCTCTGAACGTTACTTTTGAATGTTCTCTGAAAGTTACTTTTGAGTGTTCTCTGAAAGTTACTTTTGAATGTTCTTCGAACGTTACTTTTGAATGTTCTCTGAGCGTTACTTTTGAATGTTCTCTGAGCGTTGTTTAACGTTACTTTTGAATGTTCACTGAATGTTCTCTGAACGTTTCTTTTGAATGTTCTCTGAATGTTCTCTGAACGTTACTTTTGAATGTTCTCTGAGCGTTGTTTAACGCTCTCTGAACGTTACTTTTGAATGTTCTCTGAGCGTTACTTTTGAATGTTCTCTGAAAGTTACTTTTGAATGTTCTCTGAGCGTTACTTTTGAATGTTCACTGAATGTTCTCTGAGCGTTACTTTTGAATGTTCTCTGAATGTTCTCTGAACGTTACTTTTGAATGTTCTCTGAGCGTTACTTTTGAATGTTCTCTGAACGTTACTTTTGAATGTTCTCTGAACGTTACTTTTGAATGTTCTCTGAGCGTTACTTTTGAATGTTCTCTGAGCGTTGTTTAACGTTACTTTTGAATGTTCACTGAATGTTCTCTGAACGTTACTTTTGAATGTTCTCTGAATGTTCTCTGAACGTTACTTTTGAATGTTCTCTGAGCGTTGTTTAACGCTCTCTGAACGTTACTTTTGAATGTTCTTCGAACGTTACTTTTGAATGTTCTCTGAATGTTACTTTTGAATGTTCACTGAATGTTCTCTGAACGTTACTTTTGAATGTTCTCTGAAAGTTACTTTTGAATGTTCTTCGAACGTTACTTTTGAATGTTCTCCGAGCGTTACTTTTGAATGTTCTCCGAATGTTACTTTTGAATGTTCTCTGAACGTTACTTTTGAATGTTCTCTGAAAGTTACTTTTGAATGTTCTCTGAACGTTACTTTTGAATGTTCTCTGAAAGTTACTTTTGAATGTTCTCTGAATGTTCTCTGAACGTTACTTTTGAATGTTCTCTGAACGTTACTTTTGAATGTTCTCCGAATGTTACTTTTGAATGTTCACTGAACGTTACTTTTGAATGTTCTCTGAATGTTCTCTGAACGTTACTTTTGAATGTTCTCTGAAAGTTACTTTTGAATGTTCTCTGAATGTTCTCTGAACGTTACTTTTGAATGTTCTCTGAATGTTCTCTAAAAGTTACTTTTGAATGTTCTCTCGTTACTTTTGAATGTCCTCTGAGCCTCACTTTTGAATGTTCTCTGAATGTTCTCTGAACGTTACTTTTGAATGTTCTCTGAATGTTCTCTGAACGTTACTTTTGAATGTTCTCTGAACGTTACTTTTGAATGTTCTCTGAACGTTTCTTTTGAATGTTCTCTCGTTACTTTTGAATGTTCTCTGAGCGTTACTTTAGAATGTTCTCTGAATGTTCTCTGAATGTTCTCTGAGCGTTACTTTTGAATGTTCTCTGAACGTTACTTTTGAATGTTCTCTGAACGTTTCTTTTGAATGTTCTCTCGTTACTTTTGAATGTTCTCTGAGCGTTACTTTAGAATGTTCTCTGAATGTTCTCTGAACGTTACTTTTGAATGTTCTCTGAATGTTCTCTGAACGTTACTTTTGAATGTTCTCTGAAAGTTACTTTTGAATGTTCTCTGAACGTTACTTTTGAATGTTCTCTGAATGTTACTTTTGAATGTTCACTGAATGTTCTCTGAACGTTACTTTTGAATGTTCTCTGAAAGTTACTTTTGAATGTTCTTCGAACGTTACTTTTGAATGTTCTCCGAGCGTTACTTTTGAATGTTCTCCGAATGTTACTTTTGAATGTTCTCTGAACGTTACTTTTGAATGTTCTCTGAAAGTTACTTTTGAATGTTCTCTGAACGTTACTTTTGAATGTTCTCTGAAAGTTACTTTTGAATGTTCTCTGAATGTTCTCTGAACGTTACTTTTGAATGTTCTCTGAACGTTACTTTTGAATGTTCTCCGAATGTTACTTTTGAATGTTCACTGAACGTTACTTTTGAATGTTCTCTGAATGTTCTCTGAACGTTACTTTTGAATGTTCTCTGAAAGTTACTTTTGAATGTTCTCTGAATGTTCTCTGAACGTTACTTTTGAATGTTCTCTGAATGTTCTCTAAAAGTTACTTTTGAATGTTCTCTCGTTACTTTTGAATGTCCTCTGAGCCTCACTTTTGAATGTTCTCTGAATGTTCTCTGAACGTTACTTTTGAATGTTCTCTGAATGTTCTCTGAACGTTACTTTTGAATGTTCTCTGAACGTTACTTTTGAATGTTCTCTGAACGTTTCTTTTGAATGTTCTCTCGTTACTTTTGAATGTTCTCTGAGCGTTACTTTAGAATGTTCTCTGAATGTTCTCTGAATGTTCTCTGAGCGTTACTTTTGAATGTTCTCTGAACGTTACTTTTGAATGTTCTCTGAACGTTTCTTTTGAATGTTCTCTCGTTACTTTTGAATGTTCTCTGAGCGTTACTTTAGAATGTTCTCTGAATGTTCTCTGAACGTTACTTTTGAATGTTCTCTGAATGTTCTCTGAACGTTACTTTTGAATGTTCTCTGAAAGTTACTTTTGAATGTTCTCTGAACGTTACTTTTGAATGTTCTCTGAAAGTTACTTTTGAATGTTCTCTGAACGTTACTTTTGAATGTTCTCTGAACGTTACTTTTGAATGTTCTCTAAAAAAAGTTACTTTTGAATGTTCTCTGAACGTTACTTTTGAATGTTCTCTGAAAGTTACTTTTGAATGTTCTCTGAACATTACTTTTGAATGTTCTCTGAAAGTTACTTTTGAATGTTCTCTGAACGTTACTTTTGAATGTTCTCTGAAAGTTACTTTTGAATGTTCTCTGAACGTTACTTTTGAATGTTCTCTGAAAGTTACTTTTGAATGTTCTCTGAAAGTTACTTTTGAATGTTCTCTGAACGTTACTTTTGAATGTTCTCTGAAAGTTACTTTTGAATGTTCTCTGAGCCTCACTTTTGAATGTTCTCCGAACGTTACTTTTGAATGTTCTCCGAACGTTACTTTTGAATGTTCTCTGAACGTTACTTTTGAATGTTCTCTGAACGTTACTTTTGAATGTTCTCTGAACGTTACTTTTGAATGTTCTCTCGTTACTTTTGAATGTTCTCTGAACGTTACTTTTGAATGTTCTCTGAACGTTACTTTTGAATGTTCTCTGAACGTTACTTTTGAATGTTCTCTGAACGTTACTTTTGAATGTTCTCTCGTTACTTTTGAATGTTCTCTGAACGTTACTTTTGAATGTTCTCTGAACGTTACTTTTGAATGTTCTCTCGTTACTTTTGAATGTTCTCTGAATGTTCTCTGAACGTTACTTTTGAATGTTCTCCGAACGTTACTTTTGAATGTTCTCCGAACGTTACTTTTGAATGTTCTCCAAACGTTACTTTTGAATGTTCTCTGAACGTTACTTTTGAATGTTCTCTGAACGTTACTTTTGAATGTTCTCTGAACGTCACTTTTGAATGTTCTCTGAACGTCACTTTTGAAACTTTCCATGAACGATGTATAAATAATGTCTTTGTGATAAGGTTTTGAGAACATTATTAAAGACCAGATAAATTTGAATGAATGTTCTCTGAGCGTTACTGTTTGTTCATAACGTTGAGAGAACGTTGCCAGAATGTTCCGTTCGCTGGATTGATCTTTAACAGATTGTCTGGTTTTGTTGTGACGCAGGTAAACTGCAGAAGGCCGAATTTATTCTCAGCAGTCTGATCAATAATGAAGCTTCAACAGGTACGTTTGCTTTCATTCCTCGTCCCTCTCATCTGTCCGTCTGTTGTGTGTTGTTTCTGACGGCTGGCTGAACTTTGATTCAGGCTCTTGGACGTATCAGAAGGCCAGTGACAAGACGCTGGTGCAAGCCGTCAGTCTTCAGGTGCGTGGTCAAGTGCTGCAGACGCTCGGTGAGGAACTAACTCAATACTGATGCCGCATCGACACGACATCCTCATTAAACCCGTCCCCGGCGTGACGACTCCAATCTTTCGAATAATCCTACGAATATCTATTGATCTAATATGACTTCTGACCTGTAATGTTGCCAGAATCATAATCATACACTATTTGTTCGTCGGCCAGAGGAGAACTGGCACCCCGACTGAGCCTGGTTTCTCCCAAGGTTTTTTTCTCCATTCTGGCCCTGAAGGAGTTTTGGTTCCTTGCCACCGTCGCCTTTGGCTGTTGGCTTGCTCAGTTGGGGACACTTAAATTTCAATTATATTACTGATCTGCCTGCATTGTCACTATATGATAATTGAAATTAGTTAGGGTTATTTTCACCAGAGCGGCTCTACAGCCGAATCAAATTCTGCATTATTTTCCTGTTAACACTGTGAAGCTGCTTTGAAACAATCAGCATTGTAAAATATATAATAAATAATATAAATATATATAAATAAAGGTGATTTGACTTGACTTGACCTGATTAACATCATCAAAACTTCTCCAACCTTCTGAGAGTTTAGAGATTTAAAAAAGATTTAAAAATTTTATTTCAAAACAAGAAAACTGCAGAAGTATTTTTCAACTATTTTTTTTGTCTTGTTTTCCAGTAAAAATATTTACTATAGAGAGAGTGAGAGATATTACAATATTTAAACAACCTTCAAGCAAGATACATTTACTTAATGGGTAATTTTGTTTCAATTAAAGACCATATGTTTTTCTGATCCTTCTGGCAAATTGTTTTTAGACATTTCTTGTTTTAAGCATTCTGCAGTTTACCAAGAAGTTGAGAAAAATTAGCATTTATACTCTTACACAGTTTCGCTTTATGGATGTTGAGGTGATTTATTCTAGATTTACTTGGTTAATTATGAATGTTGTCATGAATTCACAAACACATAAATAAGCAACGCCAAATGCGTTTAAAATCTTGGGGTCAATAAGAAATTAATATTTTATTCATCAAGGACACGTTAAACCGATCAAAAGTGACAGTAAAGACATTTATAATGGCACAAAGATTCAGTTTCAAATAAATGCTGTTCTTTTGAACTCTATTCATCAAAGAATCATGAAAAATAAAATGTATCACGGTTTCCATATGAATATGAACTGTTTTCAACAATGATAATAATCATAAATGTTTGTTGAGCATCAAATCCTCATATGAGAATGATTTGTGAAGGATCATGTGACACTGAAGACTGGAGTAATGATGATAAATTCAGCTTTGATCACAGGAATAAATTACACTTTACTATATATTCACATAGAGAACAGCTGATTTACACTGGAGTAATATTTCACTGTGTTACTGTATTTATAATCAGATAAATGAGCAGAAGAGACTCTTTCAGAAACATTAAACTCTTGTCTTTTGAATGGTAGAGTATGAATAAAACATTAAATTATGGCTCAAATTGAGGACTGTTTGAATCATACGAGGGTTTCATGTGTGTGTGTGTGTGTGTGTGTGTGTTGTAGGTCTGTGGTCTGAGGCTGCTGAACTCATATGGGCGTCTCTGATTGGCTTTTACGCTCTTCCACAGCCTGATAAAAAGGTCTGGACAAACTTTACACTCTTAGACACTGTTAACCTCTATCACTGCTTTTGGCCATGAGTGTGTGAACATCAGTCATGCTCTTGAGTCTGTTTCCAGGGCATTGGAACGTCCCTCGGGCTCCTGGCCCACATACTGACTTCCATGAACGACAGAGACTTCGCTGCGCTTCAGGAACAGCCGCATATTGACTTGGTAAGACCGTCTGAAATGCCCTGAATGAGTTTTTGCCTGTGCGGAGCCCGTCGTCAGCTGTTCTCCGGCTCTTTGTCTCTTCCAGAGTTTTCTCGGAGAGACTCGCCATCGCCTGCTGTCTGCGGCGCGGGCCGCCAAGATGGCGGTTGTGTTCAGTCAGTATGGATCTCTGTACGTCCTGACCAATGTGGTAAGTCCACTGTTATAGCATCAACACAACCTTAACACTGCTATTCCACAAACAGAGTTCTTTCATGGCACACTCATTTTTCTAAAGCATTAGAGGCACCCAATTTTCTGTAGTGAGAACTGCTGCAAACCTAATTAAAAGGTCATTTTAACTGAAGTAGGTCTAATTAAGAGTTTGACATGCTGCTTTGTACCCTATTTGTGCAAAGTGCCTTTTACTGTCTTAATATTAAGTATTTTATATCCTAATGCACATTTTATACGTTTATATTCACTTTCATTTTAATATGTGACAGTCGTGATTATGAGATAAAAGTCAAAAGTCCACATTTTTTTGATAAAAAATCAAGTTGACAAAAATGTGAAATTATGAGATAAAAAGTCAGAATCATGACAGTCATAGTTATGATAAAAAGTCAATATTATGAGATGTCAAAATTATGACATAGTGAGTCATAATTATGAGATATATAATCAAAATTTACACAAAATTGAGATTATGAGATATAAAGTTGAGATTATTACAGTCACAATTATAAAAAGTCAAAATTATTTTTACATAGTAAGTCATAATTATGAGATAAAGAAAAACTGACAAAAAGTCAAAATTATGAGAAAAAAAGTAAAAATTGTCATTATAACAATGTCGGAATTATGACATACAGAGTCATAAAATATGAGATATATAGTCAGAATTGACAAAAATTTTTGATTATGAGATATAAAGTTGAGATTATGACTCATAATTATGATAAAAAGTCAACATTATGAGGTCAAAATTTAAAAAAAAATCAAAATTATGACATGGTAAGTCATAATTATGATAAAAAAAAGTCAAAATTATACAATGAAATTGCCAAAAGTCAAAATAATAATATTTAGTCAAAATTATGAGGTAAAAATAAGTCAATTTTTACTTTTTATCTCATTATGACTTTTTGGCCTGGTTCCACAGACAGGGCTTAAATTAAGCCAGGATTATGCCTTAGTTCAATTAGGACATTTAAGTGCGTTATAAAGAATCATTACTGGTGTGCATCTTGAGACAGAACAATGACACTGACATATTTTAAGACATGCTTTCAGTTAGAACGGCTCAAACATGCACTTTAGTCTGGGACTAGCCTAAACCTCGACTGTGAAACCTGGATTTACCAGAGCATGATGTTTCTCTTATGGGGTGGAAATGGGATTCCATAAATGTGCATGACTGTATTCGTTCATTACATAATAAGGATCTCATTTGCTCTGTTATTATGTTGAATCGGTCAGTTTAGTGTCCAGACATTAACACTAGATGTGTTTTCCTTCTTATTTCCCCCTCCTAATGAAGGTCGCCCAGGGCATTTGTTTACTGTCCTACAGTTTCTCAAAGAAATGCCCCATGGAGGATCAGCAGACATACCTCGCTCTGGCTAAAGAGGCCTTTGAGATCGGCCTGTTAACGAAGACGGCAGGAGACGCCGTCACCAGCAAGCTGGAGTTGCACACATTTCTCAAAGCCGCGTACAGCTTATCCACGACGCACAGATGGATGAGCGGCGCGTCCGAGGCGGTGACCACAGCCACACGCGTCTGTCGGGAAGCCTTGACTCTATTTGTGGACTACTGCACCCGAGAGGATTCCTCTTTGTGTGCTGAGATCATGGCGAGGATACAGCAGATTAAGCCGCTGTTGAACGTGGAAACTTTCCGTAATTCCGACCCGCGTTCTTTTATTCCCGACAGCTACCGTTCGGTGGAGTTCGGCCCCGTTTTGTTCACGCTCGGCGATTTTGCCAAGGCGTTGGATGTTTTTGGGAAGCACCACAAGTCGGTTTGCGAGGCATTCGAGAACGGCGTTCGAGGCGATTCTGGCTCAACTCATGCTCAATGCATAACAGCATTTCAGACGGACACAGAAGTTCTTGCTACGGCTGATCATCCATCTAGTAGCGGATCTTTGATTATGGTTGAACAAAGCAGTTTTGGATCTTTTGAGGCTCTTGATGGAAGTCAAGAAGCAAACGTCGTCTCTCCAAGCAATCAAAGTAGCGTTCCCAACACTTTTAGACACAACAAAGGATCCCAAAGTCAATCCCAACCAAAGCAAGAGCACATCACAAGTGAAGACGTTGAGGACAATGCACCGAATACATCAGGTTCCCAACGGAGAGATCTTCGGAAGAACCTGGAAGCAAGGATGTCTTTGAGTTCCTCGTGGGAGCACGTATCAGGACCGTCTCAGAGCAGCGTAGAAACCGCGGAGGACGTTGTAGATCTGTGTCATTCTTGTGATGAACGAGGCAGTTTTGGATCTTATCAGGCTCTTGATGGAAGTCAAGAAGCAAATGTGGTCTCTCCGAGCAATCGAAGCAGCGTTCCCAACAACTTCAGACACAACAAAGGATCCCAAAGTCAATCCCAACCACTGCAAGAGACCGTCACAACTGAAGACCTTGAGGACCAACGGAGAGACGTTCGGAAGAACCCGGAAGTGAGGACGTCTTCGAGTTCCTTCAGCAGCGGCTCCTCGTGGAAACGCGTATCGGGACCATCTCAGAGCGGCGTAGAAACCGTGGAGGACTTTGAAGATCCTTCCCAGGACAGCAACGAAATCAATAAAGGTGCAAAGTTTGACCACCCCAAAGGTGGAAGCACTTCCTCGTTTTCCCTGTGCGATAGCCTCGGATCGCATTCATCTTGGCAAAAACTGTCCGTGAGCCCCGTCGCTAATGTAGAGCGCCATGACAAGAAGGATCGGCATACAAAAGCGCTCCCGCAAAAGATTCAGGAATGCCTGGGAACGACTCTGTCGTCCACCGAGAGCGACCCGTTTGAGGAACTGGGGTTTGAGCATCTGTCAAACTCCACCGTCAAACCCTCGTCTACGGGAGACCAGGAGCTGCCGTGCAACGAATGCTTCAAGAACTGCATCATGGGAAGTGACGTTCTGACAGAGAGCGACTACCGAGCGCTCTTGGCTGGAGTTTGTCAAAGCTGCCTCGTCAAGCGACTGCCAAACAAGCCTCTGAAACCCCTGGACGGCACACAACTGGAGACGGCCTACGGTAGGTGACGCCGGACGACTGAGGTGAATGCTTGGGGTGAAGGCAAAGCAGGGATAGATTTTTTGTGTAATGTGCATTTGACAGCGCAACATCTGCCAACCATCTTCTCAAATTTGAAATGAGAATTGTTTATAAATCTGTTTAGAAAGGTCTCCCTTTGGTTTTCCGGCCAAATACAAGCTCTATGATTTAAAGAATGGAGTGTCCACTTACACTGAGTGTGAATAACGCGCCTTGTTGGCAGAGGCTATTTACACTAACTCCGGTTGGGACAAACCAAAGCCCTGTGACCTGTCAGTAGCAGTGCTGTACGGAGATATTTTAGACGCGATTGAATCTGCCTTAAGCCAAATTCGTTCTTCTCCCTTTTCCCATCGCATATCAGATTGGAAAGGCATTTATTTTCAATAAATATGTGAAATTTTATTTAATGTGTTTATCGGGTAGGGTTAGGGGTAAGTGTAGGGACGGCTTTATTGTCCCAATAAGGCGGCATTTATTTAATAAATATAATCATGTTATTATTGTCCTAATCCAGTCTGTCTTCACCTGATGTGCAGATGCCATGGTCTTGAAGTTCTCGAAGGCCTCTGGCGTGTGGATGGGCTGTGAAACCAGCGTGTACATTGGGAAAGCGATGGGTGTCCAAGGCAAACAGAGACAGGCCATGGAGCTTCAGTACCTGCACCAGGAGCAGCTGCTCAGCAGGTCAGACCCCACAGCACATACAGTCAGATGTCCGGTTGGGCGTCAGACGGTGTATTAGAAACACTCACACAGCAGCGTTAACTGTGTTTTATTACAAACCCGATTCCAAAAAAGTTGGGACACTGTACAAATTGTGAATAAAAACAGAATGCAATGATGTGGAAGTTTCAAATTTCAATATTTTATTCAGAATACAACATAGATGACGTATCAAATGTTTAAACTGAGAAAATGTATCATTTTAAGGGAAAAATAAGTTGATTTTAAATTTCATGGCATCAACACATCTCAAAAAAGTTGGGACAAGGCCATGTTTACCACTGTGTGGCATCCCCTCTTCTTTTTATAACAGTCTGCAAACGTCTGGGGACTGAGGAGACAAGTTGCTCAAGTTTAGGAATAGGAATGTTGTCCCATTCTTGTCTAATACAGGCTTCTAGTTGCTCAACTGTCTTAGGTCTTCTTTGTCGCATCTTCCTCTTTATGATGCGCCAAATGTTTTCTATGGGTGAAAGATCTGGACTGCAGGCTGGCCATTTCAGTACCCGGATCCTTCTTCTACGCAGCCATGATGTTGTAATTGATGCAGTATGTGGTCTGGCATTGTCATGTTGGAAAATGCAAGGTCTTCCCTGAAAGAGACGACATCTGGATGGGAGCATATGTTGTTCTAGAACTTGGATATACCTTTCAGCATTGATGGTGCCTTTCCAGATGTGTAAGCTGCCCATGCCACACACACTCATGCAACCCCATACCATCAGAGATGCAGGCTTCTGAACTGAGCGCTGATGACAACTTGGGTTGTCCTTGTCCTCTTTAGTCCGGATGACATGGCGTCCCAGTTTTCCAAAAAGAACTTCAAATTTTGATTCGTCTGACCACAGAACAGTTTTCCACTTTGCCACAGTCCATTTTAAATGAGCCTTGGCCCAGAGAAAACGCGTGCGCTTCTGGATCATGTTTAGATATGGCTTCTTTTTTGACCTATAGAGTTTTAGCCGGCAACGGCGAATGGCACGGTGGATTGTGTTCACCGACAATGTTTTCTGGAAGTATTCCTGAGCCCATGTTGTGATTTCCATTACAGTAGCATTCCTGTATGTGATGCAGTGCCGTCTAAGGGCCCGAAGATCACGGGCATCCAGTATGGTTTTCCGGCCTTGACCCTTACGCACAGAGATTGTTCCAGATTCTCTGAATCTTTGGATGATATTATGCACTGTAGATGATGATAACTTCAAACTCTTTGCAATTTTTCTCTGAGAAACTCCTTTCTGATATTGCTCCACTATTTTTCGCCGCAGCATTGGTGGAATTGGTGATCCTCTGCCCATCTTGACTTCTGAGAGACACTGCCACTCTGAGAGGCTCTTTTTATACCCAATCATGTTGCCAATTGACCTAATAAGTTGCAAATTGGTCCTCCAGCTGTTCCTTATATGTACATTTAACTTTTCCGGCCTCTTATTGCTACCTGTCCCAACTTTTTTGGAATGTGTAGCTCTCATGAAATCCAAAATGAGCCAATATTTGGCATGACATTTCAAAATGTCTCACTTTCAACATTTGATATGTTATCTATATTCTATTGTGAATAAAATATAAGTTTATGAGATTTGTAAATTATTGCATTCCTTTTTTATTTACAATTTGTACAGTGTCCAACTTTTTTAGAATCGGGTTTGTAGCTTAACATTAAAATGCTAAAATACTAAAGTATAGTGTTTTTACGATTTACAATGTTACCTCTGGAAACACATCATGACAGTCTGAGAAAAGAGTCCAGAGTAAAGCAAAGAGTTTAATGTGGGGCTGTTCTGTAAAATTAAACTATCATTATTATTATTATTATTAAATGCTCATTTTTAAATTTTTACAGTACAATATTATTATTATTGCAATAGCAATATTTTTTATTTCTTTTATAATAATAATAATAATAAAACAAAAATATAATTGTGATTCATATCAATAATAATAATTATTATTAATATATATGTTTTTTCATTTACAGTACATTATTATTGCGATAGTAATATTTTTTGTTTCATTTTTTAAAAATAGTAATAAAACAAAAATATAATTTTAAATAATAATTTAATGTTTATTATTATTATCGTTAATATTATTATTATTATTATTATTATTATTGTTGTTGTTGTATAGTCATATTAACTGAGAGAAATGTTCCCTTCTTTGTTGTGCTCAGTCAATCTCATGCCTGTTTGCTGTATTGGAGACTGTGATGTAAATGTAATGCTACTCATATTTAATGTTCAGTTATTAATGTTCAGTAATGTTTCAGTTAATAATGTTCAGTTATTAATGTTCAGTTATTAATGTTCAGTAATGTTTCAGTTAATAATGTTCAGTTATTAATGTTCAGTTATTAATGTTCAGTAATGTTCAGTTATTAATTTTCAGTAATGTTCAGTTATTAATGTTCAGTTATTAATATTCAGTAATGTTCAGTTATTAATGTTCAGTAATGTTCAGTTATTAATGTTCAGTAATGTTCAGTTATTAATGTTCAGTTATTAATATTCAGTAATGTTCAGTTATTAATGTTCAGTAATGTTCAGTTATTGATGTTCAGTAATGTTCAGTTATTGATGTTCAGTAATGTTCAGTTATTGATGTTCAGTTAATAATGTTCAGTTATTAATGTTCAGTAATGTTCAGTTATTGATGTTATTAATGTTCAGTAATGTTCAGTTATTGATGTTCAGTAATGTTCAGTTATTGATGTTCAGTTAATAATGTTCAGTTATTAATGTTCAGTAATGTTCAGTTATTGATGTTCAGTAATGTTCAGTTATTAATGTTCAGTAATGTTCAGTTATTAATGTTCAGTAATGTTCAGTTATTGATGTTCAGTAATGTTCAGTTATTAATGTTCAGTTATTAATGTTCAGTAATTAATGTTCAATTAATAATGTTCAGTAATGTTCAGTAATTAATGTTCAATTAATAATGTTCAGTTATTAATGTTCAGTTATTAATGTTCAGTAATGTTCAGTAATTAATGTTCAGTTAATAATGTTCAGTTATTAATGTTCAGTTATGTTAAGTAATGTTCATTTATTAATGTTCAGTAATGTTCAGTTATTAATGTTCAGTTATTAATGTTCAGTTATTAATGTTCAGTAATGTTCAGTTATTAATGTTCAGTTATGTTCAGTTATTGATGTTCAGTTATTAATGTTCAGTAATGTTCAGTTATTAATGTTCAGTAATGTTCAGTTATTAATGTTCAGTTATTAATGTTCAGTTATGTTCAGTTATTGATGTTCAGTTATTAATGTTCAGTAATGTACAGTTATTATTGTTCAGTTATTAATGTTCAGTAATGTTTAGTTATTGATGTTCAGTAATGTTCAGTTATTAATGTTCAGTTATTAATGTTCAGTTATTAATGTTCAGTTATGTTCAGTAATGTTCATTTATTAATGTTCAGTTATGTTCAGTTATTAATGTTTAGTAATGTACAGTTATTAATGTTCAGTTATTAATGTTCAGTTATGTTCAGTTATGTTCAGTTATTGATGTTCAGTTATTAATGTTTAGTAATGTTGTTATTAATGTTCAGTAATGTTCAGTTATTAATGTTCAGTTATGTTCAGTTATTGATGTTCAGTTATTAATGTTCAGTAATGTTTAGTTATTGATTGTCAGTAATGTACAGTTATTAATGTTCAGTTATTAATGTTCAGTTATGTTCAGTAATGTTCATTTATTAATGTTCAGTTATGTTCAGTTATTAATGTTTAGTAATGTACAGTTATTAATGTTCAGTTATTAATGTTCAGTAATGTTCAGTTATTGATGTTCAGTTATTAATGTTTAGTAATGTACAGTTATTGATGTTAAGTTATTAATGTTCAGTAATGGTCAGTTATTAATGAGTTATTAATGCTCAGTTATGTAGGGAAGGAGTACCTGAAGGATAAAGGGCTGCACGCGCACCTGGATGACGTGGAGAGACAGATGACGGCTCAATACTACGTCACCGAGTTTAATAAACGCCTGTATGATAATAACGTCACCACCCAGATCTTCTTCATCCCGTCTGAAGTGCTGCTGGTGAGATCAACACATTATTAATATTTCATCACAATGGCCAAATGTGTCTGGCCTGTATTTTTACACAGAACCCAACATGATTGACATGGGATCAGATATATATTAGACTACCATATATTATACAAATCATTTTTGTTATTCTGTTGTGTATATGACGTTGAAGTCTTTGAATAAGACTGAAGCCGAACTGAAGTCTTCACTCGTGTGTGTCAGGTCCTGGAGGCGTGCCGGATCTTGACCTGTCTGTCTGCAGAGCCGTTCATGTCCGGGACGTTCGTGAAACTCACAAACAACACAAGAGGTAAAGCGGAGACCGACGCGACCAAGTACGGCATCGCCTTCGGTCACTTCACCTACGAGTTCTCCCGTCGCCAGGAGGTGGTGGTGGACCTGCAGGGTGAGACTGAGCTGAACGCCCTGATTATAATCATTCATACGCAGAATAAAGGGGCGGGGCCTGCTTGAGTTATGGTAAGGGGCGGGGCATTTCCCAAACACCAATCACAACACACTGCTCCAGCCGACCAGTCAGAGCACATTGTGCTTTTCAGAAGGAGGGGCTTCATAGAGACAGGAACTAAACAGAGCGTTACTGACAGACTGGGAAGAGAGGAGCCGCAACAATGGAGAATATGAGGGAATAATCAACATTCAAGCAGGAAAACCTGCTCTAGGAGAGCCAGAAAGGGCTTAGTATGCTCTCTTTAAGAATGTTTCAAGATTTGAAAAGATGTTTTTCTCCTCAGGATGGATCACGGCGAGCGGGAAGGGTTTGACGTACCTGACCGACCCTCAGATTCACTCGCTCAGGAAACCCCGATCCAGCAACTTCCAGCAGACGGGAATCAACAACTTCCTCAAACATCAGCACGGAGACGAGTGTAACGAGATCTGCAGAGCCGCCCGCCTCACGGACATCACACACACATAATAATGTGACACGAGCAGGTCATGTCTTTATAGTCATGATCAGTGATGCAGACTTCATCAGATATGAGACGGATTCTGCTTTACAGTGTCACTGAACCATATAAAGTGTGTGGCCTGTTTTATTTATTAAATATAGGCTGTTCAAATGTTCATACTGCAGGAGAAATGAGGAACTGAACACAAGAACCTTTGGACACAATAAACGCAGTTCCACATTGTGAAATATGTGGGTCATATGACAGTGACATTAATGTGTGTGTGTGTCATGTGACTGAAACCAGAAGAGCACCATTCCAGAGTTTCACAACAAACACACCAACACACACCTTAATATTTCACATTAGTACACTTTCTCTCACAATTTTTATAAATTATGTATATATAATGTAAATAAATATATGCATACAAATTAATATATATATATATGCATATATATACATATTTATATATATAATTTATTTATTTATATATATATATAGTGCTTTACTATAGAGCAGTTTTCAGACTCATGACCATATATAACTATAATAAAAATTATTTAAGATTTATGATGGATTTAAGAACTATATTATATTTATGATTTTAGCAGATATAGCTACCAATGTGCAGGACTTGACAGTGTTATGAACATTATTTTAAAAATATTAACATTTCTACAGTAGATATATAGATTATTCTAGTAAAGCTCATCTCTCTGTTCATAATAAACACACACACACACACACACACACACAGCAGGGAAGAGCAGGAGTGTGTACTCCGGACTGAACTCTGCTATGAGAGTGAATGAGGAAGTGGTGTGTGTGTGTGTGTGTGTGTTTACTGTCAGCTCTGAGTCTGAAGGTCACACTGAGGTGCACACACTCGAGCTGAACACACCATGAAGTCTCTGCTCGCTCTCGCGCTGCTGCTGCTCTGGACCGGAAGTGCTTCGGCTCAGAGACCGCATCGCTGCCGTAAGTGTGCCTGGAGTAATCATAATAATAATGATGATGATAATAATAATGATAACAGGTGATTATTATATTGATGTGACATCATATGTACACGAATCACAGCTGAAGAATATACCATGGTACAAAAAAACAACATTTACAATAAGGTTTCATTTCTGAACATTAGAGATATTTATTATTGTTATTTCAACTATTACTGACCTCAGTTCATTTCTCAACATTTACTGCATTATTAGTTATTAGTTATTTTGAACAGATACTTTTGATTGTACTGTAACACATGCTTTAATTTACTAACATTAACCAATAGAACCTTATTGTACAGTGTTATGATTTGTTAATATGTTTATATAGTTTTTTATTAAGTTTTAGTTAGTACTTAAGAGTTATTTTAGTATTTAAACTACATGAAAATGAGAAAACTTGCTTTAGCAACTAGCTGAAATAAAGTTTAACAATAATATTAATACATTTTATTGCTGTTAATGTTTTCTGTACAGTTTTAATTAACAATAATAACTGTTGTGGAAATGTTGATGTTTAATGTTGTTAAAATTAATATAATTAAATTATATTTGAATTTGTGTGTTTTTGAATGCAGGTCAATATTTCAGATTTCAATTTAGTTTTTTAATTTCTTTTAAGTTTTTATCATAAATTAAACTAAATTCACTGAGGGTTATACTTAAAACAAAAACTATTTGCAGTGTTTTTTTTTATTCAATTAAATGTAATTATTTTATATTTATTTATTTTTTTCTATTCATTTTTTAGGTCATGCAGTTTGATATGAATATTTAAATGTAGTTTATTAATTAAAATGAGCTCATAAATACTTCATAAGCATGTGAGAATTACAGCAGTGTGTTTGAGCGTTTAATCTGTCATCAGAAAACACTGATGAAGAACGATAAAGATCCCCCGACAGTTATTATACGAGTTATTAATGTCAATGTGTTGATTGACAGGCACTCCGGCGCTGCTGTCCGGCAGTCTGAGCGTGGTGAGTGACCACACACACACACACTCACACTCACACACAGGTTTGTTTTGCTATCTAAGTGAGGACATTCCATAGACGTAATGGTTTTTATGCTGTACAAACTGTACATTCTATCCCCCTACACTACCCCTGAACCTACCCATCACACACACACACACACACACACACACACACATTATGATTATGATTATTCTGCCATATTATTCACTCTCAGAAGAAACGGCTCCATCAGAAGCTTTACTGGTTCCATCATGGGATCATTTTATGGATTTAGTTTTAATTAAGGAATTTTGTTTTAATTATTTTTTCATTTTAATTAAATGTTATGAATTAAACAGCATACTTGGCACTATAAAACCCATTAAAATATATACATCCATCATCCATCCATCCAATCCCACCCACCCATCCTTTCATCCTTCCATCCATTCATCCACCCACCCATCCATTCAATCCCATCCATCCATCCATCCAATCCCATCCATCCATCTCTCTGTGTGTTTCAGAGCGCTCGAGACGGTCAGGACTGGGCGGTTGCCAAATATCGTTATGATGCTATTGGTCAGCGCATCCGTGTGTGGGAATTTGGAACTGTTGATAACAAATCGTTCCATCTGAATATGCTGTTCCTGTTTCGAGAGGTGAAGCTCAATCACAATGTGAAACTACACTGAGGAACTCATAACTCATAAAAACATCATTTCATCAACACAAACACTGAAATATCAGCGTTACAGGAACAGAAATTGACCAGAAATGATTTACTCCACGTCCTCACTGAATGCAGCTTTAATATACTGTCAGAAAATGACATTCAAAAGCACAGAGTTTCACATATATGAACTTGGACGGAGCAACAAAAGTGTAAAAACTATAGAGAATAAAGCACCAGGCAGCAATGATCACCTTAAGGCCTTCAAGTGTAGAAAGATATTATGTTTTATTATGCAAGCTGGTAACCATCTACATCATAGATGGAAAAGATCATTTACAGCCAATACAGGCAATTTACTAATGAAATACATTTTAAAGATTGTTAACAGTTATAGCACCACCAGTTTTCAAGTCAATCGGACTGACTGTTGCACAGCTATAACCACTTTTTGTTTTTTTCCTGTTATTGTGCCACCAAGTGGCCAGTCACCGCGTCCTTTTTCAGACGAACACAAACTGAGCCTGTACATACGTGTACCAAGTTTGGTGAAAATATCTCATTCCGTTCAAGAGTTATAGCCATTTTTGTACAAGTGGCCACGCCCACTGTAAACGTTTTGGCGTCCCGCTGCAAACGCGAATGGAAATTATTGATATTCAGACTCCAGAGAATCTTTCTGCACTGGTTTGGTTCCCATCAGGCGAAAAAACTAGGACTAGTTTGCAAAAGTAGGTTTTTCAAAAAATCTGACACGACACATGATTTAGGAGTCATGAGCGATTTCATACTTTTGGTCGCTGCAGCGCCACCATCAGGCCGATTGGGATGAGAATTGGTGCAGTTGTAGGCGGTGTGAGTACTACCATCCCTCAAAGTTTCAAGTCTCTACGACTTACGGTTTGGTCTGCCCGATCACTTTTAGGGGAGAATGCTGATCCTTGGAAATTCTAACAATCACTACAGTGCCTAAACATGTACTGAGATTAAAGTACGGTTACTCTGTCAATATTTTACGCCAAAGTCAAAGTATCTAAATACAAATTGACTAAACTCACCAGATGTTAACTGAACCGAAACAGTCACAAACATGCACTTCATAGTTCAGATCAAATCAGAGCAGCTTCACTGTAATAACAGGAGAATAACAGAATCAGAGACGCAAACTTCATCACATATGAGACACATTCAGCATTAAAGCAGAAGACTTTATTCAGATCAGTGTTGATTCAGGTCAGGTCAATAACTGTAAAGTTCATCAATTATGAACAAGTTCAGTTCAGCTATAAAGCATGAATGTAGAAAAGTTCTCCATCAGTTGATGGTGTCAGTGTCAGTCTGGATATGAAGTGTGTCCATGTTTGTGAGTGTGTTTTCTCTCATCATCAGGGTGTGGTTTACTCCATGAACTACAGAAACAGGACCTGTCAGAAGAATCCTCTCCACGCCGCCTTCCACCCGTCCCACATCCCTCACAACGCCTCTCTGCTGGCGCAGGTGGTTCTGGGAGGCTCGTCGGCGCCGGGCGAAGGCCTGCTGGTCAACACCTGGACGGGGGACGTGCCGCAGACCGGAGGTGAAGTCACACACGTTACCGGTCTGCTCATTCAGTTCCCGCTTTAACTTAGACTTAGAGCTCCACTAATGAACAAACTCTGAAAATAAAGATTCTAAAGGGGTTTTGCCACGGAAGACCATTCTCAGTTCCCTAAAGAAGCTTTCAGCGATCAGATCCGAACCTCTGTTTTCCTGAGTTATTGAACTACATTAGTTAGCATTAGTATTAATCTCAGTTCATGCTCATGTCAACATTCACTAATGCATTATTCAAATCAAACGTTGCTTATGTTAATGTTATTTAATGGAGCTGAAATGAAAAGTATTTTATGAACTAACCAACAATACATTTGTTTCAGTATTTATGAATGTTTGTCAGTGTTAAAGTTACTGTAAATGTTACCAACACGTGTGTCGCCCTACATGTTCCGATAGTTTGACAGAATGGCTTCATTCATTCAGACGGGAAGCGTTAATGTTGCAGGAGCTTCTCAAGTGTCATTCATCTCTGAAACACTTATGATTCCAGGTAAATATCTGGCCACGGTGACGGAGTTCGGCTGCATCCCGGTGTCCACGCTGTACTACACAGATCGGTCCGGCTGGGTCGTCACCACGTAAGACAGATGATACACACACACACACACAATGATGTGTGTGTAGATCACACTAACAGTGAGCGTGTGCTTCCAGATATTTTAATGCAGTGACGGGGGTGGAGGATCCGGAGCAGTTCCTTCCTCCTGCGTTCTGTGAGGACGTCCCGACGGAAGAGAAGACGCTGGACTTCTTCAGCGTGTTCTTCTGATGGCACTGTGACCGATTCATGATGTCACGTGCTGCTCTTTATGATCAAACACACTTTAATCATTTACAATGGGAAAATAAACTCTTCTTTCTGTGATTTCTGGCATCGTCTTTCAAATGTGTTGAGTGAGTAAAAACCAGTCAAACACTGAAACGCGTCTTCTCGTCTTTATTGCATTGAGAGACACGTCAAAAGCATAAACTATTAAAAAACTGAATAATGTAAATCAATCAGAGATCAGAAGAGACAAACATCTGCAAACGGTGTTCAATGTAAGAGCCGGTCTGACTGAGAGATGTTTCTGTGATCTGTTGATTGAGTCTAACGAAGCGCTAACACACGAGTGAGTTACTGCTAAACTACCTTACGCTCATTACGCTCTCACTGAAACCAGTGAGCTCCGCTAGTGTTAGTGCATTACCATCTCACCTCCTCCACCCAATCAGAAACAACAAACAAACAAACCGTGATGTGACACGAGAGAGCAGCTTCCGTGACTAGACTAAAGAGGAAACCCAAGAACATGTGAAGCGTTTATGTTGATAGAGAACTCTCCGTTGGAATGGCTTCTTGAGATCAAGGATCTTTGGCTTGGGCAGTGTGAGAGCCTGATTGGTTCCTGAGACGGAGCGAGGAGGTGTGTTTGTGTCATGAGGAGTCATGAGGAGGCGTGTTTATGTCATGAGGGGGCATGTTTATGTCATGAGGAGGCGTGTTTATGTCATGAGGGGTGTTTATGTCATGAGGGGGCATGTTTATGTCATGAGGAGGCATGTTTATGTCATGAGGAGGCGTGTTTATGTCATGAGGGGTGTTTATGTCATGAGGGGGCATGTTTATGTCATGAGGAGGCATGTTTATGTCATGAGGAGGCGTGTTTATGTCATGAGGGGTGTTTATGTCATGAGGGGTGTTTATGTCATGAGGGGTGTTTATGTCATGAGGAGGCATGTTTATGTCATGAGGAGGCGTGTTTATGTCATGAGGGGTGTTTATGTCATGAGGGGGCATGTTTATGTCATGAGGAGGCATGTTTATGTCATGAGGGGGCATGTTTATGTCATGAGGAGGCGTGTTTATGTCATGAGGAGGCGTGTTTATGTCATGAGGCGTGTTTATGTCATGAGGAGGCGTGTTTATGTCATGAGGCGTGTTTATGTCACGAGGGGGCGTGTTTATGTCATGAGGAGGCGTGTTTATGTCATGAGGAGGCGTGTTTATGTCACGAGGGGGCGTGTTTATGTCATGAGGAGGCGTGTTTATGTCATGAGGAGGCGTGTTTATGTCATGAGGGGTGTGTTTATGTCATGAGGAGGCGGTGCACACGCTGCAGCTGCTGCTGTGATAGGACAAGGCAGTGCGTCTGCTCCTGGCCACGAGCGCAGGGAATCATCACCTTCCCCACCAGCAGCGAGCCACTCCTCTGCTCCTCTTGAGCCTGAGAGAATCATGGGAAGGTTAGTAACACGCGGTGTGCTCGTGCAGATGTATGTCGTGTGTTTGTGCGCTCTGACCTTGATGAAAGAAGCCGAGGGGAAGCTGGCGAAGTCAGACGGCACACGAGCGCCGGGCCGCTGTGTCACCACGTGCTGCGACACCTCAGCCTGAAACACACACACACGATCAATGCGCTGAAACACACACGTGATCAATGCGCTGAAACACACACACACACACACACTTCAGTGTGTGTGTGACCTTGACCCGTGATCGGACTGACCTGCAGTTTATCCAGAGCGTCGCTCAGAGTCTTCAGTCTGGCCGTCTGTTCCAGCAGTTGAGCGCTCGCACTCACTGCACGCACGCACACACACACACACACACACACACACACACACACACACACACACACACACACACACACAGTTACACAAACTAACACTTTCATCACTGATGCATTAAATTGATCAACAGTGAATACATTTATAACATCACAAAAGATTCTCTCTCTAATAAATGCTCTTCTTTTGAACTTTCTATTCATCAAAGAATCCTGAAAAAGTGTTTTCAACTCTGATAATAATCATAAAATGTTTGTTGATCATCAAATCCTCATATGAGAATGATTTGTGAAGGATCATGTGACACTGAAGACTGGAGTAATGATGATAAATTCAGCTTTGATCACAGGAATAAATTACACTTTACATACAGAAAATTATGGAAATAAAAAAAACATTGAAATATCGAAATAAACTAATTAAATATATCTGCAAGCAGCCATTATCAGAGCCAAGCACAACAGAAGCACACAAGGACGCAGCAGCAGACCAACTGCAAACATGAGTAAAGACATTTGGAGACAATTTTAAGCAAAAAGGTTGAAAACCCATAAATACACTGAGTTGTGTAGAGCCAATTTCATGTTTTGTTTGATTATAGCGCCACCAAGTGGTTCAGTCCCACCGCTTTTTGTGTGTGTCCTCAGAGTGAACCCATACATAAGTGTGTCAAATTTGGTGAAAATATCTCATTTCGTTTAGGAGTTATAGACTGTGGTGGTTTCGTCTCGATCAGACCAACGGTTTCAAAGATATTCGCAAAAGTTGTTTAAGCGCTAAATCACAACGTTGCACAAACCATAAGGCGAAACCTAGCATGTTTGGTATCGTTGGACTCTAAGGATATGACTCCCATGAAAATAAGTCAACCACACCCAAAGTTATAAGCATGTGAATATTTGATTTTACCGCTAGGTGGCGCTGGTCCGAAACTTCTCAGACTCTTTTAGGGCATCGTGCCGATGACCCATACCGAGTTCTGTTACGATACGTTCATGCGTTCATAAAATACAGCATTTTACTACAAAATTCAAAATGGCCAACGCCAAAAACGGCCGAAATGGAAAAAAAATTGGATATCATTGGACTCGGCATGTTACCCCGAATCTAACGAGACCACATTTATGATTTTTGGGCAAACCGCTCAAAAGTTATAAGCAAAAATAGCCATTTTTCGTATCTCCGCACCAGTAGGTGGCGCTGCGCCGAAACACAGCATGTAGCCTCAGGTCATGCTTGTGATGATGTGTACCAAGTTTGGTCAGAATACGATAAAGCGGTGCGGAGATACAGCCTTATGGCTATTTTCGCAAGGGCTTCGTAAAATTCGTTCGCGTGTTATTCGCAAACACTTTGATGAATCGACTTGAAAATCATAACTTTAGTTGCCATTGTCTGAAGATGATCTGGTTCAATTTATGTGCAAATCGGATAAACCGTCTACGAGGAGTTTGAAAAAGTAGTTTTTTGGCGGGAAAACTGGCACGACAGAAAATGACGTCACAGGGTTCAGTCGAACCGTCTCGAGCCACGGAATCAGAGGATAAATCATTTTGTTTCTAGCCCTTAGGGTTCAAAAGTTATTAGCATAAACGTAAGTGCAGGTTTGGACAGCAGGTGGCGCTAGAGGGATTGAGTTAGAGACTCCAGATTGGCTGTGGTGTCAGTTCAGACGGTCCTCTATCAGTGTGCCAGAGATCACCCCTTTCCCACAAGCGGTTCTATGGGCTGCCACTGACTCAAGAGCACAACAACACACCTACACACCTTCGGTGCTCCGCCCCTAATATTAACTATATAATAATAACTCATTTTCACCTTTTATTTAATAGTTTAGATTTTTTTTAATCCCTTCAAATCTAATTTTTTCCATTGAGCAATTTGTAATGTATTTGCTGTTCTTCAATGTAGAAACATCTTTGCCAACTCATTTTTAATAAATTTTTTTATGACTGAGGCAACATAAAAATCCTCATATTTTAACCATATTTATGAACTAGTTTAAACGCTATAAGTCTAATAATTCTGCCTTAATATGTCATAATTCAGTCAGTCATTTTTATTTCATAATTTAAATTTTCTTTTTAACCCCTTCAGACCTAATTCTTTTCCACTGAGCAATTGTTTTTAAATCTACTTGATATTTGCTCTTCTTCAAATGTAGAAATTAATCAAATATTTTTGCGAACTCATTTATTATTACAGTAGATCTTTACACGTCCATTAAAAAAAATCCTCATATTTTAACCATATCTATGAACTAGTTCAAACACACTAAGTCTAATAATTCTGACTTAATTGACATAAAAATGATTTACCAAAGCATGAATATTTTCTCTTATGTGGTAGAAATGAGCTTCAAAGAGCTAAAAGTTATTTTAAACTCTAATTTCACAGTTTTACAGTATTTCTGATGTAAAAAACGCAGAAGAGACTCTTTCAGAAATCTTACCGATCCTAATATCCCTTCTAATCGCACATTTATATATTCATCTCAAACTGACACAGATTGTGTATATATATATATATATATATTTACAGTCAAACCAACATTTATTCAGACGTTTTCTCACATGATCACAGTTTATTGGCTATAGTTTAGAAAATGGTAGTTAAACTGAACAAATTCATCTTGATAATGTCAGATCACTTTGATAGAAAGGTGTGTAATGGATTCA
>CM077168.1:57314998-57317498 GCA_039654105.1 Coreius guichenoti | reverse complement strand
AATCTGGCACATAGTCTTAGAGCTAAACCTTGACTAACTGGGGCCCAGGTCAGGAAGCAGACGGACTGTCTTACCCGACCGCCTGCTAGCTGTCTCACGTCACAGAAGTCAGATAAATCCCAGCACATAGAGACTCTTTCACCTAGATATTATCACATAGAGACTGTGTCTGTTCCACAAATTAGTAAATACAAAAAACCATCAAAACCATTTAAGGGTAAAAATTTAATTGATGTCCAAAAAATAAAAAACAGATATAATGCAGATGATCAAATGATAAAGCTTGGGAGGCTGAATATTCGATCCCTTCCCTCAAAAGCAGTATGGAGTACCGCAGGGCTCAGTGCTAGGACCGTTGCTTTTCACCCTGTACATGCTACCCCTGGGAGATATTATTAGACCTAAAACCTGACGATTACATTACTTTAAATGAGTCCACCCCCCAAGATTATTGTTATAAACACGAGCCGCGTCTGAAAGGTAAAGGGGGAGGTGTTGCTGTAATTTATAATAATATCTTCGGTATTACTCAGAAGTCTAGTCTCAAATATAATTCCTTTGAAGTTTTGGTGCTTTATGTAACGTTATGTAGTGAAATTGATAAATCCCGTTTTACATTTGTGTTGGCTACTGTATACAGGCCACCATACAGACTTTACCAGAGAATTTGTTGATTTTCTATCAGAGTTAGTACTGGCTGCAGATAAAGTCCTAATTGTTGGTGATTTTAATATCCATGTAGACAATGAAAAAGACGCATTGGGATTGGCATTTAGAGACATTCTAAACTCTATTGGAGTAAGGCAACACGTGTCAGGACCCACTCATCGCCGTAATCATACTTTAGACCTAATACTGTCACATGGAATAAATGTTGATACCATTGAAATTCTGCAGCAGCGCGATGACATCTCAGATCATTACCTAGTATCATGTACACTTAATTTAGCAAAGGCTGCAAAGCCGTCCCCTCGCTTCAAATATGGCAGGACTATCACTGCTGCGACTAAAGATTGCTTTGTAAATAATCTTCCTCATCAGTTTCATCTCCTCAGCATCACAGATAGCCTAGAGGAACTCGATGTTGCAACAGAAACTATTGACTCTCTCTTTTCCAGCACTTTAGACACAGTTGCTCCCCGGCGCTTAAAGAAGATTAAAGAAAATAGTCCAACGCCGTGGTACAACGAGCACACCCGGGCCCTTAAAACAGCAGCCAGAAAAATAGAGCGCAGCTGGAAGAAAACAAAACTAGAAGTTTTTCGCATTTCGTGGAAAGAGAGCATGATTGCATACAGAAAGGCCCTAAAAACTGCTAGATCTGCTTATTTCTCGACTCTCTTAGAAGAAAACAAACACAACCCTAGGTATTTATTCGATACAGTGGCTAAATTAACCAAAGATAAAGCTTCACCTTCTGATGTTCGCAAACAGCACAGCTACAAAAAAAATTACATTCATTCACTGCTATAGGAGAAGAAGAATTGGCTAAACTCGTTAAATCATCAAAATCAACAACATGTATGCTCGACCCCATACCGACTAAACTACTAAAAGAGATGCTTCCAGAGGTCATAGATCCTCTTCTTAATATCATTAATTCATCCTTGACATTAGGATATGTACCGAAAACTTTTAAGTTGGCTATTATTAAACCACTTATTAAAAAAAACGCAACTTGATCCTACAGAATTAGTCAATTACAGGCCAATCTCAAATCTACCCTTTCTGTCAAAAATACTAGAAAAGGCAGTGTCCTCACAATTATGCTCCTTTTTAGAAAGAAATGGTATCTGTGAGGATTTCCAGTCAGGATTTAGACCGTATCATAGTACTGAGACTGCTCTCATTAGAGTTACAAATGATTTACTCTTATCATCCGATGGTTGTATCTCTCTATTAGTGTTACTCGATCTTAGCGCTGCATTCGATACTATCGACCACAACATTCTTTTGAATAGACTCGAAAATTATGTTGGCATTAGTGGAATTTCATTGGCATGGTTTAAATCATACTTATCTGACCGTTATCAGTTTGTAGCAGTAAATGAAGAGATGTCACACCGAACACAAGTTCAGTATGGAGTACCGCAGGGCTCAGTGCTAGGACCGTTGCTTTTCACCCTGTACATGCTACCACTGGGAGATATTATTAGGAAGCATGGCGTTAATTTTCATTGTTATGCTGACGATACTCAGCTCTATATTTCTTCAATCCCTGACGAAACCAATTCACAAGATTAACAGAATGCATAGCTGATATAAAAAATTGGATGACTAGTAATTTCCTGCAACTTAATTCAGAAAAAAATTGAATTTTTAATCATTGGACAAAAAAACTCCACAAGTAGTAACCTAGAATACATGCTTTCAATGCAAAATGCTGAACAGTTAGTTCATGCGTTCATGACCTCAAGGCTAGATTATTGTAATGCTCTACTGGGTGGTTGCCCTGCTCGCTTAATAAATAAACTGCAGCTGGTCCAAAACGCAGCAGCTA